>JAAEAF010014843.1:85859-103616 GCA_011037195.1 Triatoma infestans
TGATCAGATGTATCTCGTAGTTGGCTGATCGGCCAGGGGGTATCATAAGAAAAACACTAAAAAGTTTTTTAAGTGTTTTTTTATTAATGGCCCGACGTTTCGACAAACATTGTTTGTCTTCTTCAGGGGCTATCTTAGAATCGGAAAATTTGTATGCTCTATTAATTACTACATGTTCAATTATGACTGTGGTCTATGAGTGTACACCTTTCACTGGTATTAATAGAGCATACAAATTTTCCGATTCTAAGATAGCCCCTGAAGAAGAAAAACAATGTTTGTCGAAACGTCGGGTCATTAATAAAAAACACTTAAAAAACTTTTTAGTGTTTTTCTTATGATACGCCCTGGCCGATCAGCCAACTAAGAGATACATCTGATCATTTCTAACGGCCAACAATTGCTACAATTTGATATAATATTGATGTTTATGCGCAATGGACAGAGGAATCTTTAAAGAGGAGCAACAAAGAATTATTTTTGCCGTATAAACATCTTATTTTAATTTATTTTGTTTGTAAACTTCAGACAGGTTTTTCTTCTGTTTAACGCGATTTTTTTCGAAAACAGCTCCAACGATTGCCTATAAACTTTGTATTCTATCTACTTGCATAAATACCTATAACTTTTATTTGAAACATTTACCTGGGAATTTTTTTTTTTCGGGTTTCTAATGAAAGGTAGCGTTTTCCACAATATTCCAGGTTGAGGTATTTGCTATCAAGCTCTGTGCCGAGGAGAACCTGTGTAGGGCCCCAAGGGGCAAGGTCATACGCATTTGCTTGGATAGTCAGGCTGCACTGAAAGCCCTAGAGGCTTGCAGAACTACCTCATCCCTAGTGAAGGGATGTCGAGACTCTCCAGGCACAACAAGGTACAGCTGATATGGATGCCTGGACACAGAGATTGAGGGTAATGAGATGGCTGACCAACTGGCCAGGAACGGGGCAAATACTCCTGGGGATTTCTGGCAGAGCGATTCGTGCGGCGATCAGGGAGTGTTTTCGCAGTAAGCATGAAGAGCTCTGGAGGGGAGCTCAGGTGCCACACACAGCAAAAGGATGATGCCAGGGACCCAAATGGCCCTTAGTCTAAGTAGGAGCCAGATTTCTCTCGTGACGGGACTACTTACGGGTCATGACAGGTTCAGGAAGCATCTGCACAAGGTAGGGCTCATCAGCGTGGAAGCCTTGTGCAGATTATGTCAGAAGGAGAAGGACACGGCCCGCCACCTGCTAGTTGATTGCGTAGCAATAACTAAATTGAGGTATGAGACCTTTGGTACATTGCGACCTGAGGAGATAGTAGCCCAAAATGATCTGGTGGTGAAAGTCCTCAAACTTCTTAGGGAGGAAGGGTTCAACTACTAGAGATTATCGGGGATGGCACAACAAGCCTCTGTTGGCTGCAGTGCCGGGGTATAGCCCACCCATGATAGGTAATAATAATAATAATAATAATAATAACAATAAGGGTAGCGTATAGTTTTCACCTAAAAGGACACATCAGGTACCTACAATGTGTGGTTTTTTTGCCACCTATACAATATTAAATGTATTACAAGCTTTGCTATAATCCTAAATTAATAGAAAATCGGAACACCGGAAGTGCGGTTTTACAGAATATATTTTTGAGATATTCGTAATTTTTTCAAATTGACAACAACGGTGTCCTGTAATCTTGGAATGCTAAATGCACAAACTCCTATAGCTTTTATTTGAAACATTTTTCAAAAAATGTTGGTTGGCTGGGTAACAAAGAAGAAAACTTTTTGACTTAAAAAAGTTTATTTATCGACGTTTCGGACACCTTTGCTATCCTTCCTCAGGATCTGATAAAGAGTGTCAGAGAGTAGATATTTAAAAAAAAAAAATTGTTTTTAAAAAATTTTACGTAATTCGTTTCGTTAAATTTTAAATTTTATTTTGGTTGGTTCTGTGTTATTAGTGCGCTCCTGTGCCTCCTGAATTTCTAAAAGATCGCTTCTCTACCCGCTGCCTGGGTTGATAAGTTGATACCTGTCTCCCCACCTTCTCCAAATTTATGTTAGGACAAATGTTAAAATTTGAAGTTTAAAAAAAAATTGTCTTCCCTAATAATTGTATAAATAGGAGTAAGAATAAGACGTTTGAGTGTTATCATCAGATTTTATCCACTATTTACTGTAATTTTGAACGTTTATGTACACGACGACTTTCGTTTACTGGCTGTAGCTGAATTCGGCATAATTTATCTTTAGCCTTCTGCCGGTTCGCGAAATATTTCTATTTTTGCTTGACAGGAGTTGCGAAAAGTTTGACGAACGCTGTTCTAAAGTACCACTTCGGTATAATATATGGTTCTTCCACCTACAAAAATATTAACTCACATTAGAAGCACCGATAGAGCTCCAAATTTGAAAAAATAGGTTAACAGTGAGTGCGATTTTACGGTATAGATTTTGGATATTTCTTTAAACTTGGTATGCTTTTTAGATAGATAGAAACGTATCACTTTTATTTGTAACATTTTTATGAAAAATAATTTTTTGGATAACTGTGCGGAATTTGAGGCGTTAATTACGGAAAATATCTCTGATGATTTCTAGCTCTGCGGAAACAATCACAACAATTATAAAAATTGTATTAAAAGGTGTTAGAGAAAGGAGTGTGAGTGTTTCACAACAGATATTTTTAAAATTATGTGAGTGTATGTGCGTATATCTCAAAAACAAAAAAATCGCAGATAGCTAAAATTTGGTATTCCTTTAGGAATAACCTACCACCACATCTGATACGAAGGTTTCGAACAAAATCCATCAGCTGGAAGTGTACTGAATGTTTTTTGTGATTTTCTCGATAACGGCTCCAACGATTTTCATATAGGAACTAAACATACAAAGAGCTACAACTTTTATTTGAAACATTTCTCCGAGAAAATCATTTAAGGGCACTTTTGTGGGAGGAGTGCGTTTATGGTGTCCTCTATGTGCTACTTCAGTTTATTATACAATTCTATCATCTAAATAATATTAATTAAAATTGAAATCCCAGTATGAAGAGAATCGGATGACCAAAAGTGCGCTTTATTGAAAATAGTTTTTAGTTTTCCGCTATTTTCTCTAAAACAGCTCCAGCGATTTACTTTAAACTTGGCATATCATGAAGGTAAACAAACAGCTGTAACTTTTATATGAAATATTTCTCCAGAAGGGGACCTTTAGGGAGGGGTATGGTTGTTTTCCACTAATATGCTATTTCAGTTCCACAATGAGCAATACAATTCTTTCAACTAAATAATATTAATTAGAATTATATAAGTTGCTAACAGTCCCAGTTTGAAGAAAATCTGTTGAAATAGGTTTTCAGTTTTTTTTTTTGTGGTTTTCTCCATGAAAATGCCAACGGGTTTTTAAACACTAATAAAAATTTTAAGTGCGAAGAAAATTTGCCATTTGCAGTAACAGAAAGTCGTGTGAGTGTTCACACCAGATGTTTTTTGTTGTTACGCTGCAACTCTTGCAAGGACGCAAGATTCCTAAAGAAGTGGCTAGTCCACGAGTGGCGGAAGCCTTTAAAATACTTAATAGTGTCTTGGATTATTTAGAACTTCGTCATAAGTATAAAAGAGAGGTCGATTGAAAGCACTAAGTAACCTACAATTTATTCGAACCTTATTACTTGCAATTTATAATGAAAGAATAATTTGGAACTAATCATTTTTAGGCTGAATTGGTCCTTTTAAATATAAGATATTAAATATTGTTATCTTGCATGGATAAAGATCTAAAGTGCTCAGGAATTAATAACTTCACAAATCCCATTTGTATTATTTGTAGTTTGACAGGACACCAGTTGAATCCTATGTGAGGAAGGTTACGTACTGTATTAACCTTCCAATAACAAGTACCATCTGGTCCCTAGTGTAAACAAAGTAGGTTTATGAGATGTAATAGTGATAGTTTCTCTTGTTTATTTTTTTTTTAATTCTATTTTTATCTTTTCCATTAATGCGCCATTACCATAAAGTCCTCCTGTTTTTATTATTAACAGCCGTATTTTTAATAGCAGTGTATGTTTTTATAACAAATTGTTTTCTTAACGAGAATAGTTTAATCAAAGTAACAAGAAACGAAAAGTATCACCTAGTTAACGAAGAAAATGAAATAGATAGAAGACCTGAAGCTCAACAGTACAATGTGTGGTGTGTTTTTACTAAACTCAGAGGAACTGAACGTTCTTTACAAAACAAATTCAAGAATATGCTCCTATCACTTGTCAATACGACTTCTGTAGTTATAAAATTAAATCTAGTTGTGGACACTTCCAGCAGATATGTGGCTAAGGATGTTGTTCATTTGGTGCAGAATATAACAGGAAAGAAACTTGAGGTAGTTAAAATAAATTAATCCAAGGAAATCAAATAGGAAGAATACTTGTTATGTGTCGCTTGTTTGTTTAAAAATAGAGAATCTAACAGCATAAATGAATTGTGACAAGATTCTTAGTTATGATTTCATAGAAGATATATGTTCGAGGGAGATCTTTCACATTTGTTTCTGACAAATTAAATTGCGCATTGTTGCGGATTGAGTTTATAATATTTATATAATATGTTTAATAAATTAGTTTAAGTCAGTAAACTTCCAAAATGTACTATGATACTGAAAGAGAATTTGTTTTTCCATTATAGGTTGAATATTATGATGTACATGTCCTAACTAACAAGTTACAAGATCTTCTGAGTATTATGAGGCCGCACTTCAGTTCCCAACCAGGCGCTTATTATAGTGATTCTCTTTTTTTCTTATCAATAGGTCTCTATAAAACAGCTCCCATGCATCAGGATAAAGTTATCATGCTAGATGTCGATACGGTAATTAAAGAGGATATTGCTCAACTTTTTGAAGTCTTTTATCAGTAAGTATATTCTGTTTTTTCGGGAAGTTATTTCTAACTGTAATAATTTTTAATTATTTCAGTGTATGCGAATCCCTTTGTAAATACAAGCCAAAGTAAATCATTTTATATATCTTTAACACAAGTATGTTAATTTTTTGAATTTCAGATTTAATTCAACTAATGTGTTCGGCGCTAGTCCGGAACTTACACCGGTTTATCACCATGTCCTTTACATGTACAGGTGTGCAATTTTTTAAAATAAATTTTATTCATGTAGTTCATACAGTTTTTCTCTTCGTTTATAAAGTGAACCATAGTACCCCCATTTTGATGTTTTTCAGTCCTAATCCAGAAGACATGATACGAAACTTAAAAGTATCGAATATGTATTCATATATTAATATGTAATGATATTTTTATCCTCTTATAAATTTCTTCATATAATCTGAATAAACAAAAGATCATCCGAAAATTAGTTGTATAAAGCAGTATGTTGTTATATAGGTATAAACATAAGAATACGACGCTTGGTGAACCGTTCAGCAGTGGAGGATTTCCTGGAGTGAATTCTGGCGTTCTTTTATTGCATTTAGAAAATATGCGTAAATCGAGTTTATACCAAAGAATGCTAACTAAAGAAGTAGTGGATTCTCTTGCTGAAAAATATTCATTTAAGGTTTAGTTGTAATCAGATTACTAAAGCTGATAAGTTGATTTCCCTTCTATTCCTTAGGGCTTTTCATAATAATTAAGGCATTGCTTTTTTCAGGGACACCTTGGAGATCAGGACTTCTACACATTGATCAGCCTTGAACATCCTGAATTAATGTATCTATTAGATTGTGGGTGGAACAGACAACTTTGCACTTGGTGGAGAGAACATGGTTATCGAGAAACATTTCATAAATTTTCAGAGTGCAATTCGCCAACAAAAATATATCATGGTAATTGCAATTCCATCATTCCTGAGCAATAAGTTTTTAAATGTTATTGTTTTTATATATTTATATAAAAAAAAAGTACAAACTTATAAAGGATTATTATTTTTAAAAAAGTTAAAATTTCATTAAAACATTCTTGATTTAGTATTTAACAGAAATAAGTATGAAGGAAGCAAAATACGAAACTTCTTTGAATTCATTAATAGTAGGAAAATAAGGGATCACAGAATGATTGCAACGAATTAACAATTTAACTATTGACTGTTATAAAATGCTTTGAAAAGTGCATAAGAGAGCATTTTAATTATTAAAAATTTAATTAAATATTATTATGAAAGAAATATATGAGTAGATCTGACTGATGAAACTAGAATTCTCAAAAAGTGCAATATTTTTTAGACATTTTTATACCATATGTAACTGTTTGGAGACAAATATATACGAGTCTTAAAGGAAAGTATTCGTTCTCCTTTTATATTAATTTTATTCTAAGCTTTATTTTGTTTTAATAAGAAATTGAAAGTAATTTATATAAAAATAAATCTATTTAATACAGTCTTTTTTTTATTTATATATCCACGAGCTATTATTGACACTCTTTAACTAATGTTTAATTAATTATTCTCTGGCTTATAATTTTTCGTTTGGTCTATTTCAAGAGGTCCAAAATAAAATACATTTCATTAATTTATTTGCTATTGCATTCAGCATAAACATTTCGCAATAAGTGAATTTGCTTAAGGTTTTCTTAGTCTTGAAGAGAGTATTATTATTTTATTATCATAATGGGTGCCCGAAGGCGCGGGACCTAATCCAATCTTGCTCTTAATCCCCCCTCTTACAAAAGAAGTTATTCCTAAGAATCTCCTCCAGCAACAGACTACAATATCTTAAGTTATCCTTAATCGCCAACTCCCAAGCGTTCCCTTAAAAGTGTTGCCCTCCCAAATATGTGGAATCTAGTACTGACGAAATGAGGACAGTGACCTGGGTAGTGGTAAACTACTGACCCCATTGTAATAACTCTGTCACAGAGGATGTCCTGGCTATTTTGTGTGTTCCCTAAGCATGTTCAGTCAATACTCCTACCAGGACTCCAAATCGTATCTAACTCACCGACATTAGATACTTGAAGTTCAGATGTTTTATACCTTTAATAAAAACTAAAGGAGATCTCGAGGAGCGGCCAATAAAATTTACACTTTTTTTAAGTCTTTTCCAACGTTTCGACAAATATATTGTCTTCTTCAGGGATCTGTACAACAATCAAACAAAAAGGAATAATAATAATAATAGTAATCACCATGATCTTAATATAGATAATAATAATAAAGAAATAGTTTGGGACAATTATTAAATAGGAGACAAATACAAAACAAACAAAATCAATTATAGGACGGACACAAACAACTTGTCAATCATCTACAACAGTATCCTAAACCCCCGTCCTGGAAATTCCCATCCATCATAAGACTTGGTTTTTCCTTTCCATCCCCCACTCCCGAATACTACCTTCTAATAACCTCTTCATCTACCACATACCTTCATTTCTGATGATGTAGCTCATATAGTTAGTAACTCTCTCTGTTTATTACATAATTTGAGTTTAGTTTGTTTTATGGAAAATATATCTAACACCGATTAACATTTTTTTTATCTTTGTAAGTAGTTTAAAAAAATTTGTTTGTTGGTTTTGTTTTGTATTTGTCTTCTATTTAATAATTGTCCCAAACTATTTCTTTATTATTATTATCTATATTAAGATTATGGTGATTACTATTATTATTATTCCTTTTTGTTTGATTGTTGTACAGATCCTTGAAGAAGACAATAAATTTGTCGAAACGTTGGAAAAGATTTAAAAAAAGTGTACATTTTATTGGCCGCTCCTCGAGATCTCCTTTAGTTGTTATTAGATCGGTCGAGAATCTTCATTAACCTTTAATAAATCTTTTAGCCTGGGGACTCTGCTCAATGCCCCTCCAGTGCTTCTCCTTGAAGAGAGTAACTACTATTGAAACCAACTTATAACATTTCTACTTTGAAGCTGCTCAATTTTGGCAGAGGACGAGGTGGTTTGTCTGGAATATTTATTCGAGGGTTTGAATAGAGATTAGAGAGCAATATAAAAAAAAAATACAGAATTTTCGTTATTTTGGGCAGACTTTTTCTTTCACGCGCCCTTAAAATATGAATAGAAATCAGGTGGATGGATGTAACCAATAGGTTCTAGGAAATTTCCGGCTCTGTAAACGTAGCGTCACACATCACATGACTGACAAAATCCAACTTACTCCTTAATTAAAAGCCTATAAATGTAGTTGATTATTGCAACTTCCTGAGTTAGCGTTCTTCAGGCAAATTCTAATCAGTTCAATCCGCCTAATTCTACATTTTTACAGATGGTCACAGTTCCATTTCCAATTTACAAGTTTCTTTTGCATTAATTGTGGTAGTGTTGCCCTTTCTTTTGAACTAAAAAATGTAATTTATCACAGTTTTCGCTTGAGCAAACACTGCAAGACACCCAGAGAGATAGTTAAATTCAAATAAGGTAAGTAGAGTGCTATATTCAATAAAAGGTAGATTTTGCGGTAACGACCTCCAGTTAGCAGTGCCAAATCTTCATGGTGCAGAAATTCTTCTGCTGCCATCAGAAGAATTTTAATTTTAGAGGAGGTCAATTGGTTCGAATAGTCGGTTAGATCTGGTCATTCCATCTTAAAAAATTAATTTTAGCCAACATTGTTATGTTGGCATTATGTTGTTTTATGCCATTAATTATGTTATATGATTTGCCTGACTCATAGAGATAGAAAAGCAAATCCTAGGAAAGCTATCATTGCACATCTTCGCTAATCTGGCCAACCATTCCAAAGACAATTCATAATTTCAAGTTAAACAGGAAAAGAATTTCTTCAATAATAAATATAAATAAGGGGTCGTCCTAGACAAATTAATCTTTTATAGTAATTAATAGTACATTTACCAGTTCCCCATTTGTCTGAGTGTCCAGGATGGAGTTCAACATAATGTCGAAAACCAGTTTTTTTACTCAATCCGTCTTGCTTCTAGTAAAATTGCAAGAACTGATTCAGTAATTGTATTCGCCCTTCAGACTGCCGAATTAAAATACCTCAGAGAATGATATTGATGTGAAAAAGGATTCCCAAATAGCTGTAACTAGTTCAATTTTCTCTCTACTGAATTTGCTTATCCTTCTGTTAAACGCCATTATTCTGTAACGCTAATGTTCTCTCAGAGCACCCCAAAAAATCAATTTTTGGGAATATGTTTCAAATAAAAGTGATAAGTATTCATATTTACACAGAAGTTTAAAGAAAATCGTTGGTGCTGTTTTCAAGGAAATTGCAAAAACAAAATTGTTCAGTTAGTCGCGCTTTAGATTGAGGGATTTTGCTGGATACCTTCGTGTCAGATGCAGTGGTATTACTTAAACGGAACACCAACTTTGAGCTTCCTGCGATTTTTCGTTTTTGAGATATTTTGTTTGCATAAACACATACAAACTATATGCTAAAAATTTTTTTATTATTATTAAGCGGCCTCAAAACAATGTATTTCCGGTAAAAACCCATTTCCGAAAATCCACATAATCGGAAGTCTACGAATTTGTGCTTTCATGTTGATCACGATCAAAATTAACAAAATAATGATATTTAAAATCTCATTTTTCTCTAAAACACTTAAAACATAAATAATTAAAATGGTGATATATTAATTAATGCATAAAGTAAATGCAGTTTGATTGATTTGAATACCAAAGACATTTTGGGTGATAGTGCATATTATTAGCAACAAAAATTCGGAAAAGAGATAAAGAAGTTCGCAACAAATTAAAGAAAGCCTTACTATCTTTAAAGATAGTATGTGATTAAATTTAAATTATTTGCTTTATTTATTTTGTCCAAAA
The DNA here is from genome assembly GCA_011037195.1 of Triatoma infestans. Classification (NCBI taxonomy): domain Eukaryota; kingdom Metazoa; phylum Arthropoda; class Insecta; order Hemiptera; family Reduviidae; genus Triatoma; species Triatoma infestans. The sequence goes on from JAAEAF010014843.1 coordinate 95,615, forward strand.
ATAAAATTAACTTTTATTTAAACCAATGTTGGTGTTTAGATGTCGTACGTTTGCGCAGCCTAATAAAAATGCAACCTTACATTTGGTTACCACCAGTTGATAAATTAATGATAGTGCGAAGTTTAGCTCTATTGCCGGGGTTTGTGTACACTAGTTATTTGCTGGTATAGAATACAATGTACTTTACTTCGTTAAATATCTGTTTTCTTATAGTGTTAAATTCTTTTCTCAATATTCATGTTCTGGGAGAAAAGTGTGTGTTACTTGATCCAAAGAATAGCAAAAAAGTATCATTACTACAAGGAATATCGTTGTTGACTGGTCAAAAGTGAGTATAGATTACATTGAGATTTATTTTTAATAGGTTGGAGTGACTTATGTTTAAGTCGATTTATGATTTGCCTGTGTTTTCTTGTATATGCTGTGTTTTAAATATCGTATATAGATCAAGCTCTCCCCAGTGAAGTAGTATTAAAAACTCAGGGGTATCCATTAGCATTTAATGTTTGGTTAAATTGTGAGCAGTTGACATAAGCTTTCATAGTTGCATATCTATAAACAGAATAAGGCAGTTGCTTGCCAGTACCTACTAGTACGCTAAGACAGCTTATAAAGAAAGAAAGTACCTGTATGTGAGAAAACATCCAAAGGAAAAATAACTAGAGAATTCTTCAAATCGTTAGTAACAGACAATTTAATTTAATAAATTGTACAATGCAAATTCATTATAAAACAACACAAATACATGGTAACTTCAGGAGGTACCTTAAGAGATTTCATATCTAAGGAAGTCAAATGTCCATTGGTTTGGCAGACTTCTTAGTCAGTTCATCATCTTATAGAAGAGTATGGATTCTTAGAGATAAATAGAAAACAGTTGTTACAAGCAGCAACTACCAAAAGTATCGAATGGCCACGAAGTAAGCATCAGTTACTAAATAAAGAATTTTTATTTTTATTTTTTGAGGCATTGGTAAAAACTGTATAGCCTGTCCATTTCAATGAAATGAAATTATTCTTGCTATTAATGCAAACAGAAAAAAATCTTAATAGTGTACTATAATCTGATTTAAAAGCGATCATACTACATTCTTCTTTTTTAAATTTAATTTCATTAATGAAATTTACAGTAATTTCATAAATCGCTCTGCAGTTTTCTGACAAAGCAGCGCGGTAGCTCAAATATTTTTTTGTTTTGGATAATTGAGCTTTAAAGAATGACCGCACTTTGATGCACACTTCTTGCATACCATAACGACTGTTCTCTTCCCACATACTATACAGTTTGGTGATCTTTCTACTCCTGTTCTATGCCAGAATATTTTGCATGTACCATGATCTGATCTAAGTCTGGATATAATAGTGCAGTTCCTTTTCCAGTTGGCCCACCTGAAAACTACGGTTTAACGGCTATCTTTGGAAATAGCATTTATAAATTCTTTCTTTCTCCCTTGCAGAATATTCTCACTGCCTTGACATCATGACTCCCTTCGTTGATACAAGGTGTGTCATATCGTTGTAAGGAAAGGCATGTCAATTGCTATACTCAGTTCTGCAGCCTATGGCAAAAAATCTGTCCTCCCGCCAAAATGTTTGCATACGACCTTACCAATAAGAATTGAACAAGTATCACTTTATTTTAATTTCGCACATAAATATATTAATTCTAACATAATATTGTTGGGTCCATTCATGAAGTTGCTTATGCTTAAGCGCATTCAAACTGTCTTAAATATCATAACGTGAAGAAGATTAATCACTTTTAAAATCGTAACTATTTCGCATGTTGTTATGCTATACTAACATGTTGGCTTTGAGGCTCAATCCATGTTGGCATGCTATACATAACTATTGGTTAACTTGGACAATCTGTATATTAACCTTCAGTAAAAATGCAGAAAGTAACTGACACCTATTGTGTGAATCCTCAATGAATAATTGGTTACGAATAATTCGAAGTAATTGGCCTTTTATTGTGCCACGGCAATGCTGCCTTTAAGCCCGACATGATATTTTATGTTATGTAGTACAAAATATGCTATTCTGAAAGTTTCAATTTAATACTGTGGTCTGCTGCTTTATAATGATGAATCTTATTGTAGCAGATTCTTCTACCAATATCAAAAGTAGGAAAATCTTTTTTATTTAGTATGGGCAATATGCCATTATTTTTAACATTTATGGAAGAATTTTTTATTCTTTGGCATATTTCTCATTTGAGTGAATTGTTTTTAGTAGATTGCTGTCGTTTAAAAGGTCATGAAATTTTTCTCAAGAATTTGTTAAATTATATTTACATAAAATGGCTTTCAAAGTCTCAACACTAATTGTTATTTTTCTGATGTCCACACCTTATTTACCGTAGAAAAAACGCGTTCAGTCGCAGCATTAGTCCTGGTAAGGACAGCGCGTATTCCACAATTTTTAGTGCATTATTGTATGGAACATCTCAACAGTTATTTGTTATTATTAAAGTTTAACATTATAAAATTAACATAAATAATATAAAACTCATATCCTGGCGAAATCGCCACATGACCGCCGAAAGCCATTCCCTTCCCGTTCTCCCGCCGTTCCCCAGCCTGTTGTGCATTCTTTCTAAAAATCTGAACTTTTTTAAAACGCCGCGGGACGTGGGACAAATTGTTAAAAATCGGGACTGTCCCGCCGAAAGCGGGACGTCTTATAAGCATACTTCTCAACTTTCTCTTTAAAATAGTTGATATGATCTTTCCAAAATAAGAATTGTGTTAACTCTTTCAAAACTTTATTAATGTGATCAATTTTGATATTTTATGAAACCATTTTCGTTCTTTGTTTATATTCATACATTTTGTACTTATTTATTTCATCTCTACCTAGACTATATAAATTCATTATTGTTCTTTTAATTTTAACTTGTTTTAAATATAAATAATTAATATTGCTGTGGTTGGATCCGCAGAGCTGGAAAGCATCGGTGAGCACAAAATGAAGCAGGCTATCATGGAAAAGTTCTCTGATAAATAAATAATTAACCAGTATCATAATACTCATTATCACAAATGTACAATGTACGAGATGTGTGTATTTAAAATTTTAACAATTTCGGGTACAGGGCGGCTCTGCTGGCTTAGATAAAACAAAAATTAAGTTGCATATCTTAAAAAAAAATTAAAAGCTAATATTTATGTATTTGATTTGGTTTTATTTATTTATTTTAAGTAATAATAATAATAGTTTATTGTGCGTTGAAAATACAAATGATACATAAAACAAAGTATTTTACGGCTTGAAATAAATCCTCAGCCGGAGTCGATATTAAATTCATAAATTTATATAGGTACATAATAAGATAAAATAAGAAAAAATAAAATAGTGTATAAACAGAAAAAGAAGTAACATAACCTGAAATAGAAGGAAAAATGAAATAACAAAAATAAAATAACTTTTGAGAACACACAAATTATAGGTATATACCAAAGTCAAACATGTTTAAAAATTAAGTTCTTGTATAAGCTGATACCGATCAAACATGGCGAGCATATTTAATTAGAGTTCGGCAGCTAGAAGATCTGTACAATAAGGAGATTAAATGGGGTCTTACAAGTATTGAATGTCCCAAATAAAATCTCCGGAGCCCAGCAAGGATTGAGCAGACGCCAATACATCTTGCATTACTTGAGTATACCTGACAGTAGGTTAGGCTGTTCTGTTATTGATATCTATTGCGTTCCTCTTGAATATATTTATTTTAGTATGTCTATTCATTATAAATAATTTTTTGGGGTATCTCAAAATTTGATTTAGGTAAAGAATTTAGGATAATTGAGTTTAACTAGTTATTACAGCAAATAAATTTTATATTACCATCACTTTCTTGATTCCTTAGGATAATTTTAATAAAACTATATGCCACTTATTTTACAGTGTTAGGAAGCAAGTGATTATTATGAGAAAAAAGAATCATTACAAATCATTTGAGAGTCGATTTTTTTTTTTTTTTCAGATTTGTAGCCTCGTGGAACAATTATACGTATGCTGTTTCTATTTGCTCGGACGCATCGAAAGGAAACCATCCTAACGCTAGTGTCACCAGGACAAAGATAACATCCCAGTCCAGTGCAAATTCTACAATTGTATTGGGGCGTTACAATGATACCGATATCACCGGTGAAGGTATTGATTTTTTTTTCATTATTATCCAAAGATCGGTTTTTTAAAAGCCTAATGTCATCGCTAAAATATAATTCATGTAGAAGATAATTTACATTACAGTATTAATTGAAACAGCACTTAGAGAAAAGAAAAAAAATCATTGCTTCTCCAAAACCCACTAAAATAATTTTTTTAGATTTTTTTTTTTATTTTTTAATATGAGTTACAGACCTAAATAATATAATTAGGTTACGGTAATATAATTAGGTTACGGATTTAAAGTAAATCTCATGCTGGAAACAATTAGTAAATCCGCAAATCCGATTCACGGATTTGACCACTACTGTATGCTGGATCTTCCGGTCATACCAACATGGAATATGCATTTCTATCTCCCTCTGATTTTCTACTTTGAATTATACTTTACGATATGCTTATATTCTCAAATATATCTTCAATACCTTGAGCTCTAAAAACTGTTCTATATTATTCTCCAAAGCAATTTTCAGTAACATGTTTTATATGAAAACCAGTTTCTACGAATTTTTTTCTTGAATTCCTTAATAAATTTTTAAAATTTCAGTTCTCGAATTATCACTTTCTTTTACATTTCAAGTGTCTCTATTGCAGTAATATTAAATAAAGTATTACACAGTAAACACAGTAAATATTACTGTAATGTATTTAATATATGCAGTACATTTAAAGGAGCTTAGTTTTAAAGTACTCATAAAAGGTTTAATAAATACACTGAAGTTTAAGATACATAGTCATTTTGATAAAAAATTTGTGTGAAAATCACCCCACATTGTTTTACTGCAATTATTACAATATGAAGTGGCAAATTTCTTTTAAACTTGCAATTCATACTAAAATGTTGATTGGACTTTCATTACATATTTAATCAAAATGCCAGGAATTATATTTGTAGGTTTTAGATTTATAGTTTACCTGAATAGGACGTCAGCGTTCTCTGTCCCAACTCCTTATCTAGGCAGTTTAAATTTAAGATCAACTCACAGGCTACAATAATCCTGTAAAATCTATTTCTTCTTAAAATTGCTTCAAATAAAAGTGGTACCTATGTGCAGAGAGAGCATTTCAAGTTTAATGAATGGATTAGAGCATTTTTCGAGAACATCCCAAAAACTCGAAAACCTATTCGTTGATGTCGACTAACCGATTTTCTTCAAACTTGAAATTCTAGTCTTTTTGTGGTCATCGGCCCGTGCGTTCGCCCATCATCAGGATGTTTTTTGCCAGTGTGATAACATAGACTTGCACAGAGCAGATTTAGTTGATACACTTAAAAGAAGCAAGCTATCACGGAAAATATCTCTAATGCTTTCCAGCTCTGCAGAACCAATCACAACAATTCTGGTGGCCTTTCCAAGACATATTAATCTTTTTCATTTTTAGATTCTTACTCACCTGTTCATTTAATAAATAATAAAGAGCAAAAATATTTACAGAAAACTGGCGCCTTTTGATCTATTCCGGGGGAGATCCAGTAGATGAGCCTGGACCGTGTCATGGTACACCTTGGAAAACTCTCATCATGATGACATGTGATCTTAAGGCTGACGAAGTAAGATGATAACTTTCATTTTATCCTTGTTAGATAAAATGAAATAATTCTAAGATAGAATTAGTTATCTATATATCTGTCATCCCAGTGAATAAGTGGTTAAGTCGAATTTTGGCCAAAACGAGTCAAGTCACCTAAATGAAGCGGAAAGGTGTTTTCTGCGTTGTGAATAAGTTTCCAAGTCAGGCGCTGTGTTAAAACAGAGTAGTTGCTGTGTGTATTTTTATCCATCTTCAAGATTGAGAACCCTAAATAGTTAAGTCAATTTAATCGATTACTCATAGAAAATTTTATGGGGGAACAACTGTCCAAATAAAGTTAACCAATTATTCCCGCACAATAAAAAGTGGTAAAGTAGGTGGTCGTATATGGCTAACTTTGAAAATTCTCTGGAAGGTTATTAAGGTTATGAATAACTGGCGCTCTTTATGTTTAGTTTTCTCTACGCTTTTGACCAAGCAAAGTCGAAAATGCATGCTAGAATACAGTTTTTAGAAAATTTAAAGGAACAAGCTTTCTCTAAACGTGCTGGTAGTGGTAGTGATGATATTAGTTGTGATTCTGAAGACAAGAAACATGGAAAAGATTCACAAAATTCTACTAATCAAGGCAGGTGTTTATTTTATCATTTTATTGCAAAAAGGGAAAAAAAGTCGCCTTACCCTAATTTTAAATTTTAGTTTTAATTTACTACCGTTGTACCTTTAATAAGTGGATCTTCATTTTTTTTTTAATTATGAATAGATACTTCTAGGCCAACTCCAGCTACAGGACCTAATGCTTCAAAATTAACTATTACACGTGTACCAGAAGGTATTATTATTATATACATTACATTCTTTACATCTTTTTAGCTTAACTAATTCAATCTAAACATTTTAGATAATGAAATTCCAAGTTCATCAACAAATGAACCCTGCAATTTGTATGAAGATCTAGCTTTATCGGACGATAGTGATGCCGATCCCCATTATTTTCCACAACATGAAGACTCCAGTTCTTCATATGATGACGATTTGTCTTCGCATAGGAAACAGATACGCCTTAAGCATCGATGTCTTGTAACATTTGAAGATGCCAGCACGAGAAATAAAGATCTCCAGAGATCTAACAACGAAAGTAATATAGTGCAGTGGCTACAGTACGGAATGGGAGGGGGACAAATTTCTTTTAAACATTCGTTGAATGAAACAGAAAAAAATTTCAAAACAATTAATTTTGGGCGTAGAGGACGCCAAAGTTCTGTTTCATTACAAAATATTTCGAACGAGCAACTACCGATATCAATAGAAAAAAAGAAAGATTTACTAACGTTATTGCCATTGATTGATGAGGCTTTTCATGATTTTTATAAAAATTTGAAAACAAAAGATATACCTGCTAGAGATCCTGATCTGGATGAATGGGATCCAGACGAAGAAAATTGATCAGTTTATTTTTACTTTCTTATTCCACGTGGATATTAGCATTATTATTGGTTTTTCTTTTTTTTTTATTTATAGTTAAGAAAAAAAAGATAAATGTTGATAATAAAACAATATACGTTCATTGATTTTTTTTTTTAATTTATGGAATTCTAGAATTGTTTAAATTATTATTTATTTTAATTTAGATTTTCTGTATTTACTTAAAAAATCTTATTATTTTTAACTAAATACTTCAGTAAATAATTCAGTTTATTTGTTGTGGTGGTTGGTTCCGCAGAGCTGGAAAGCATCAGAGACATTTCCGTGGTAGCCTGCTTCATTTTGTGGTCATCGACCGGTTTCGGGCGTTCGCCCATCTTCAGGATGCGTTCTTCAGACAGTGTGCCAACACAGACTCGTACAGAGCCTTAGTTTCACACTAACTCTAAATAATTAGTTGAATTTTTTTTTCAACTTTTTTTATTTCACATTCTCCTAAAAGAAAAACAATGACAATAACAATGAAATAAAAAATGTTTTAGAATAAATTCGAAATTTAGAGTTAGTGTGAAACTAAGTCTCTGTACGAGTCTGTGTTGGCACACTGTCTGAAGAACGCATCCTGAAGATGGGCGAACGCCCGAAACCGGTCGATGACCACAAAATGAAGCAGGCTACCACGGAAAATGTCTCTAATTCAGAATATGTCTTCATTTTTATTTTAACGAATTGATTTTTCTAGATAAAAGTTTTTTTGTAATATTTTGTGAGTAATTTTAATAAATAAAATAATTAGTTGAATTTTTTTTTCAACTTTTTTTATTTCACATTCTCCTTAAAGAAAAACAATGACAATAACAATGAAATAAAA
>JAAEAF010014843.1:103636-116374 GCA_011037195.1 Triatoma infestans
AACCACTTCTTCATAGATCTTCAGATTCCCTTCTGATCTCACATAATGCTGACTTCTTCGGGTAGAGGCATGCGAAAAAATATATATAAAATTCATATATATTTGCAATCTACGATGTTGCAGTGGTTACTATACACTCTAGCTCACCACCACTATTTTCAACTGCACTCTTAAAGCTTTTACAGACTAACACAAGCCAAACTTTTGCAATACACAAATTCAGAAACATAGAGGGATCCTTAATAGAACTTCTAGATCACAGTGAATTTCAATTTTTACCCCACTCTGTCATACATATTTGTGAGATGAGGAATCCCAGGTTGTGAATGAGGAATATTCATTTTATAATCAGTTTCTTTCTCCTGTTCAGGTTAATGACAGGTGGAGCTTGCTATTTAGTGATTGGCATAGCTTATAGACGGCTAGTAGCAGGTGCTAAAGGATGGGAACAAATTCCTAATTATAACTTCTGGAGGGATCCTTGTGCTTGGCCAAAGGTAAGTAAAGAAATCAGTCAATTATCTATATTTTGTCAGTGGCATGGTAGTTTTACGAATTTTTATTTGAAACTAACTCAATAGTCTTAAGCTTCTTTTTTATATGGAGTCAGTTTTTTCACTAATTATGATAAATTCACGGAATTTAAAGCCACATAACTTTGATGTTTGCAAAAAGTTTGGATAAAATAAAAATTCAAAAAGAAGGAAACAGTTTTTTTTTATTGAAAATATGGGTGGGCCCGCAATGCTGGATAAAATATCAAATTTGTGTTACCTTTGTTTAAATTCCACTTCACCAGGTCTATTAGCCCACACTCTAGTAAAATCACTAATATTTCTAATGGCTATCTTGTTTATTTTAAAAAAAATTAAATTTCTTATGATCATGGATGCTGGTCTCTCAAAATATACAATTCATATATCCCAAAAAATAATATTTTATATTCGGTATTTTTTAGCATGCAACTAGAATCCATAGTTAGATCAATTTTGTAATAGTGAGCTAAAGTTGGCTGCAAGTCATTAGAAAGACTATTGAGAGTACGTTATTTTCTTATGGATTTTTTTTTTAAACTAATATGCTCCCCCATATCGTCGGGAAAATTTAAATATGTTAATGCTTTTTGAGAGGCATTGAAACTAAACATATTGTTTGCATAATTATTTTTCGCTTTTTCCATTAATACTCCGCAACTCAGAAGTAATTCAAGTTAAGGCTAATGGAGTCCGCCAATCAGTTTTGGACGCAGTGTAGCGAGCATTTTTCCACAAGAATATTGGCATGGAACTTAAAGTAAAGTTAGGTTTGTTTTTGCTTTTTTTTTTTTAATTTAAAAATCAGTTAGCTTTCTCCATTCGACAACTTGTAGCAAATATATGTCTGCTTAATCATGAAGGGTAGGGATTAATTGAAGACAGGTCGAACAATCATCTCGGTGCTGCAATGAAGGACAGTGAGATTGTTTCGGGTATTTCGACTACGGCAAGAGGGGATGATTTGTAGCTCCAAACAAGGACAGTGTGATTGTTTCGGGTATTTCGACTACGGCAAGAGGGGATGATTTGTAGCTCCAATCATCCGATCCGATCCGTTGCTTTTGTCTCAATCATAGCCATCGCATCCTGAACTAGCAACCTGTCTCGGGTTTCTTTTTTTAATTAAGGCGCGTCAACATCTATGGTCAATGGCACCCGGAGCCTTCTCAGTGCACTGCTGGCCTCCGGACAGTGTTTTATCGCTACAGATAACACTGTACATTACTGAACAGTGAGCCATAGAGGCATAGAGGAATAGAAAATCGAAGGGGAACACCACTGGACACAAACCTGGGGCTTCCGCGTGGAGTCCAGTGCACTAACCATCCCTTCCCAAAAATTATTTTTAAAAATGAATATTAAATTGAATGATTTATTCCATTCTGAAGTTTAGAAGATTCAGATAAACATTATAGGTCTTGTTTTATAAACATTTTATTTTAATTCAAATACGTTTTCAGGGTATCAGAGACATTTTCCGTGGTAGCCTGCTTCATTTTGATACCACGGAAAATGTCTCTGATGCTATCCAGCTCTGCGGAACCAACCACCACAACGTTTTCAGGGAATTATCAAATGAGAGCTTGTTTTTTGTACATATTTATTTATAATTATTTTTCATTTATTTCTAAATGAATAACTTTTCATTGTTTCAGTTGGGATGGTATTTCAGACAGACGAAACGCCACTTTATTTATATTTTATATTAGATGATTTTTATTATTTTGCAGGAATATCTAATGGCTCAAGATTCATCCCATCGTTCAGAACAGTGGAACAACAATAGGCCCAATGCTACCGATTCTGTGGATGAACCTTTGCTGCATCCATAGCCTCCCCTCGGTTACCCCTAGGAAAGTTTTATTGGGGTAAAATAATTTTGGAAGAAAACTATATAAAAAAAAATTAATTAAATATGGTATGGTTACTTGATTGAATTTTTTCTTGAAAAAAAAAAAAAAAAAATTCAATGTAATCTCAAACAATATTTATTTAAAAAAATATTACATTTAATTGAATATGGAATGGTTACGTGAATGAAATATATCTTAAAAAAAAAAATGAAGTTAAACTTATAAAGTATTTTTCAGTTTTAAATACAAGTAACCTGAAATAACAATGATTTTATTAAAAAACATATATATATGGCCTGATTTCTGCTTTTTGTGGGAATAAGATATGTTAATTTTGTGAAGAAAGGATAAATTCATGATTTGTAAGTATGTCTTTCATCATTTTCAGACTGCATATAATAATCCAAATCTTCTTGTTTTTGTAAATAAATTATTGAATTTAGTTAGTGAATGTCCGAAAAATTGAGTAAAATAGCTGTACACTTAAATAACAGTATAGAACAACATAGTTAAGATGTTGCATTGTAATTTCATTCCTTCCAAGAGGGAGATTTTTAAGGGCTTACCAAAGTTAGATATATTATTTACAGTTTCTTAAATATTATTCACATTGTCTAATTGAATAAATAAGTTCTGATTCTTCCAAAAAAAAAAAAAAAAAAGGATTAAGTAAAGATCCACTGTACATATTTTTAATTATTTATTATACGACCGGAGAAGACAAATATTATTGTCTTTCACTCTTTCTAATGCATAACGGCTCTTTTGAAGCATAACGTTTAGGTCTGTGTAGTTTACTAATCTTTAGTGATCTTGCTTCCTTTCTTTGGGTTGCTTAAGAAATCTGTCGTATTATTTTTCTTTTTTCGTAAATGTTAATTAGAAAATATTCTGAAAGGCGTTAATGAAGCAGTGCTTACTTAAATGTGAGTACTTACTTTTCATTTATGGGAATGAAATGTGTATGATTAAAAAACTAACTTTTGGGCTTATGTAAATAGCATTGATTTTATTAGCTGGCCAAAATATAACTTTTATTTACTGATTTTTATTACTTTTATTGCATTAAAACTGATTTTATTCTGCAAGTTTTTACTCTGCAGTTACCAATGTGTTGCTGAGATATGTTTACTATGCTAAATATATTTCACTGCTTATGGAACAATATTTAAGGCCGATTGATTATAGGTAATGTTAAGCCTCAAACAAAAATATTGCTGAACAAATTGTAGGTAACTACAGGTAACTTTAAAATAACATTTATTTATAAGAATATTGTAGATTTTTTGCAAAGTTGGCGAAACCCTGGCTTTGATATAGCAGGTGTGAATAAACTATAATCCTTCTACAGTTGATTCTGTTTTCTTATTGAAATCAGCTTTCCAATGAATCGACGGTTATCCTTAAATTCAAATTGAATGAGAGTACTATTTTTCATCGTATTATAATTTTTTTTTAAATTTGTCATAAAGAAATAAATCATTTTTTATGTAATCTATTTATTTCACTTTCTTTCTAAGAAACGTTAGTAATTTAATTTTTATTGTCAGGTGACACTATATTGAAGTCAGTTGTAGAGAAAAGAAGTTGTGCAAGATTATTTTTAATATTCTTTGAAATTGAATATTTTTACGACTTATTATTTAAACTTTAATTTCATGTATGAATATTGATGTATTTAATATGGCATTCTAAAGTAATTTGCTTTGATGATGAAACTAAATAATAATTGCATATTATACTTTTTTCGTTGTTCCTATATTTTCTTTTAATTAATAAATATTATTTAGTTTAAGATAACAATATTAAAGGAAATTTACCAATTTAAAAGCATTTCGAACAAAACAGCATAATTATTTTGTCATTGATGTGATATATGTATGTTGCCTATTGTAATACTTATATGATTAATTTATTTTATGATTTGAAAAAATAATTTTTTAAACAAATATTGTAAGTTTGTTGGTATGCCATTCAATGATAATAAATGTTTCTATTTTTAAGAATTTAATGTTTTGAAAAAACATTTTTTTTTAATTTTTCATAATTAAATTCTTATGAAATTAATGTTCGTGATTTTATGCATGCTATTTTTTCGCAATAACTATGAATATTATTTTCACAGTATTTGATTGGTCATATTTTGTAACGCGTTTGTTGGGCAAAAAAGACCAAAATCGAATGCACGTAATTAAGGGTAATATTGTTGAGAATGTGAGCATATTTGTCGATCTAAGATTTTTCATTTAATCTTTTTTGTTCTTGAAATATTGACGTCTCTGTTTAATTCCATGATAAGTATATTTTTCTTTAAAATAGGTAGTTTTTTTTATTTAATTTTTAACTGTTTATGGTCATAGAAAGATTATCAAGTGTTGTTAATTTTTCGGAGAGGTTTTAGCGACAACATTCAATTCCCTTGTGTAATAAACTGCTTGCTTTTATTTCTAACAATTATGAGTTCTGTTTAATTAATGAATATTTATTATGTCAATCACGTTGGTGACAAGAATAGAATATATTTATAGATAGTCCCAGAAAATTGTTTTTTTTTTTCTTTCTTATTGCTCAGAAAGCACTGTAATTAAAACCATATAAACACGGAATAATTTACATAGTAAATAAAGATAACGAAATTTATAAATTACTACTTTTATTACTATAAAATCGAAATTAAAAAAATATAGTACAATATTATGTATTTAAAATATAAGCAAATATGCTTTGCACATATTTAATTATATATTTAATTTAATTATATTTCAGCGGCCTATTTAATACATTTAAACCCAAGGCGCACTAGTTTTTATTTTTTTTCGATAGTTTGATTTACATTGTAAATTGGATTAATGTCAAATATTAACTAAAAGAAATTTTTATATTCATTCACTTGTTAAAATTTCTAATTGCTTGCTCCAAAATTACATTTTAATATTAAATTACTCAAAATCAAAAATTGGTTTGTTGTGTTTGTTATTTCTTTAATGATTAAACAATTGTATCATTTTAATTAGCGAACTTGTAAAAAATCATATTTCTAATTCAGTAGGCAGCTTCCATAAAGAACATTCATTCACTTTAAAACATATTGAATTAATTCATCAATAAATAAATATGTATGGATTTGTAATTTGTATTGTTCTAGTCATTGGGATAAATAAAATAAATGTATTCAATTGTTTAAGATGGATATTTCAAATAAAGTAACTGTTGTATTATTTTCTTATTATTTAAGGCGCGTCAACATCTGTGATCATTGGCGCCATGAGGCCACTTAGTCAAGGGAGTGGCAGTAAAGCCAAATTACCTACTACCTAAAAGATCTATCCATTATAGCTCCTGTAGATGTCAATATTTGGCGTGGATTATAGACTCAAAAATGTGCTTGGATAAGAAAGAATGGGAATGGTGAGTTTGTCTGGTTTACGCTAACTCCAAATAGATGCCATATTAAATACCTTTGCAGCCTCCATGTGTATTTAGTGTTGAGAGTGTCAGTGTCAGTGTTGTCCGTGTTGATACCCGGGACGCAAGATCTCGGAAGCAGAGGCTAGTCCTACTTCCCTCCAAGGAATTACTTAAATCAATTAATTTGTAAAAATCTGTTGCCAAGGTCAAACCAAAGTTATCATTCTACTGTTTATTAGTTACCAGCCAGAACAGCTATAGGAGTGAAAACAAGTGTTATAGTTCAGGGGTGAGCAACCTTTTTAATCAACAGGCCAATTTAAATTTTAAAATTTTTTGGCGGGTCGCACATAAAGTATCACTTATTAATAATTTACAAAACTCTATTTATAATAAACATTAGAATAAAAAAATATAAAGTTTAAAAAGAAGTAAAGATTTCATATACAAATTTTAATGCAAAATAAAAACAAACAAGAAAAGAACAGAAAAATGAATTTACTTGAAATTTTTAATGAGAAATTTGGCATTGTTTTTTCGATACAAGCTGATCAATATCAACCGGAATTGATGTAGCTACACGTACGCGCTTTCTAATCGTGCATCACTCAGTCTTGATCGGTGGTCATTTTTGATTAATTTCATGTTGAAAATAATTGTTCGCAAAACATACGTACTTCCGAACAGAGACATCATTTGCTTTGCATTTTTCGTCAACAGTGGAAATTTTTCAGGGCTCACATAAGATTTATAAAAATTTTCGATGTTTACTGAGAAGAATACATTTTTTAAATCGGTACTGTTCTGCATGTCAAGCACTTCCATTTGAAAGCCTTCGGGAACTTTATCCACATCGATATTAAATGGCGAGGAAAACATTTTCATGAAAACCGCTGTCTTCTCAGCTTTGAACATGTGGAATCGTAATTGAAATTCGTTGATTAAAATGTCTATATATTGTGCGTATTTTAGAGAGGTAGTAACGTTTTCTTTTTCTAAATGTGGAAAGAGACACACATTATTCTGCAAAAGTTGCTGTTTCCACAATTTTAATTTGCGCTCAAAGCCCTGAATTTTATCATACAAATTGTGAATAAACTGTCCGTTGCCTTGAAGTTCCACATGAAGATCATTGAGACGCTGGGTCATGTCGATAAGAAACCCAAAATTGCACATCCATTCTTTATTACCAAAATGAGGAAAGGCATATCCCTTCTTA
Source organism: Triatoma infestans (assembly GCA_011037195.1). Classification (NCBI taxonomy): domain Eukaryota; kingdom Metazoa; phylum Arthropoda; class Insecta; order Hemiptera; family Reduviidae; genus Triatoma; species Triatoma infestans. The sequence continues at coordinate 110,653 of JAAEAF010014843.1, forward strand.
TCCAAGAACAATTGTATTTCGCTTTTTAAGTTGTACACGTCTAAGTCGCGGCGCGTTCGTATTGCATGTTTAAACAAGTCGCCGACAAGTGAGTAACTCGTTACAAAAAATTGTTTCGGTTTAGTATGTACTACCATTATATTATAATTAATTTTATAATATATGGATGGGAGAAAGTCGATAAAATAAATTCAATTTTAGAAATGCTTGGCGGGCCGCATAAACATGTTTAACGCTGCGTGTTGCTCATCCCTGGTATAGTTCTTTAGGAGAAGTGTTAAAGGGAGCATAAAAAATATATTGAAATATAGCGAAGATAAATCAAATCAGGAAATAAGATTATTTGGGATTCTCTTTGTTGAATGCACATTATCCGCAAGGTTCTTAAGATATAAAGTCCAAGAAAACGATTTCTTAGTCACGATATGATTGATGACAAGATGTATATATTATAGAAAGATACAAAAAGAAATTTGTTTTCCTCGTTCTGTCATATTTATGCTACAAAGCTGTGAATGTGCCCCCCTCCAAAGAAATTAGACGTTCCAGACTTATCACTATCGATGTTTCGATTTTTAAAATCCAAAATTGGTAACATTTAAAGGAGGTTATTTCACTGTTATATGCAAACAGCTATGTGATTACTAGTATTATATAGTTCTTTCATTGTTTATATTATTAATAGTTTAAAATAATGCGTAGGACAGTGGCAAGTGATTGCATTAAAATAGGATGAGAAGTTAAAAAAAAGTTAATTTGAAATGGCAGTGTGCATTGCATTAATAGGAAAAGATGTAATTTACTATATAAAATATTATGCCATTTAAACAAATTAATTTGTTCTTATGCCTTGTTATGATCATTTTAGAATGCTCCCAAATTTGTGTCATGTTCGGATACAGAGACAGAACTAGAATTTCACTTTAAGGTTCATTCAGCTTTGGATATAATTGAAGAAAAATTAACCATGGTTGCGAAAGCAACTAATGACATCCGAGACTCTTATCTTGGATTACTTTACGCAACAGAAGAGCATAAAATGTATCCTTTTGTGTTTGTGAAAAGTTCCAGTTGTTACTACTACTTAATAGGTTTGAACATAAAGTGGCTTTTATGGATCCTTTTGCAGGTAAAGATAATAAGAGCTTTGAAAAAAAAAGCGAAATACCTTAACACTTTTCAGATTTGGATATGTTACAAACACCAAAATAAAAATTATCATCGTAGTTGACGCTAATCAAAACACACTTCGTGACAATGATATCAGAGCGGTAAGGCTTATATATTTATGTTAAATTTTAGTTTTGAATGATTCGCTAGTACTTATATTTCAAGCTACATTCCAAATTTTATCATGCATGAAGGTCAAGTATATATCTATCACACATAGTTTAAATAAAGTAATGGTTCCTTCCTATTATTTTGTTATAAATGTTCTAGATGTTCCGGAAACTACATGGTGCTTACGCTGATGTGGTTTGCAATCCTTTTTACATTCCTGGTGAAGTAATTTCATCCAAGTAAGAACATAAGTCAGTTACAATTTTGTGAATTAGTGAAGAAACTCAATCCGCTGATAATGTATTTTAAAACAATGCTGTTCAAGACACAATTCCGTTTATTTTATTTCTGTGTAGCAGCCTAGGTTAAATAAATGAGGCTGAGAATATCGATGCAAACGTAAAGCTAATCTAAATTAATATTCTTTTTTATTTTCAGAAAGTTCCACGAGATCGTTCGAGGTATGCTTATCAAGAGCTGAAATATAAAATCTTTCTCTAGATTTCTTTAAGTTCATAAATCATATTATAATCATGCTCTTCTTATATTTTACTGAGAGTTAACATTTGTATATTGTGAATGACATTAATAAAATGTCAAATGTTTACAACAGAAATAAATCCTGTCATTATTAAATAAAACAAGTTCGGAATAAATAATAGTATGTTTTTCATTTATGTAGTGAGTTATTTCGTGGCCCAAAGAATCTTCTAAAAGAACCTAATTATTAGCTATGAAAATTTTTATTTGCTTTCGGGGAGAGCCCCCATACAAATAGTTATGAAATACATTAAAAGAAGACAAACCACAACAAAAATACAATAGCAGACGGCTTGAAATAAAACAATTTAAAATACATTTCTTAAATTTCAAAGTATTTAGGTTGACAAAAAATAAAAATGATAATATTTATAGTTAGAATAGAAAAATATTTATTATGTTTGGCCGTTGTTAATTAAACAAGCTAAAAAATTAGTTAGCTGGAGCCAAACAAGAAACTTTTTAAAAAATAAGAAGTTTCTTCTTTCGCGCCAGCCAACTAATTTTTTAGCTTGTTTAAACATTTTTATTATTTTTATTTAGACTCATTCATTCATTGAGCTAAAAAGATCTAACTTTCAATGAATAACGAAATATTTGTTTCACTTTGAGTTCATCACTAGTAGATATGACATTTTATGGATTTGGTGTTAAACTATGAACACAAAGTTTGTAACAGATAGGGACATACACTGAACAAGTTACAATAAAATACTGAAGGACCTCAACCATGCGACTATTGCATATTTGACAGAGCTCTTTATGCTTTACCAATATAAACTAAGTTGTTATAGATGAGTTTTAGTTGATAATCTGAGCTGAATAAAATTCATATCATAATAAATTAATCATTTTTGTAACGTTGAATGGATAAAGCTACTTAAATGTGAATGTCATTACATTTTAGATAATCAGTATTAATTTAATATTTTGGGTAGCTGTTTCTAATAGTGTATATCAGAGCATACTGATTTAATCGCCCAACTCTTCAGCTGAAATCACCCACTAATAAAAAAATTCAACTATTAGAAAATTTTATAGAAAGATTATTGAGCGTTTCATAAAATACATCTAGTATATTTATTAGGTTTAATGAAGGTTTAAAGTAAATCGGTCCTAAAATGAACACAAATTTCGCTTTAACTAAACCTGCCTGAGCAAAGATCCAGTATTCACTTTTCTCAGTGACATTAATTTCATAAAGATCTGAGTTGAAAAAGACTGCCAAGCCTCCACTAGCTCTTCCTTTACTTTTCCCTATAATTGCAGGTGATACGACTGATGTAAAGTCAGTGAGCTGGAGCGCAGATGACTTCTCAAGTTTCATTCAGTTAGACAATATATTGTTCCTTTTGAATATTGAGATGTATATAATTTGAGATTCGCAGATCCTTCTAAGTTCCAAAACATCGGTTACATAGAGAAAGCAGCTCATTGACTTGCTTTATAACACTTCTATTTCTATCTAAGTTTGACACATTTGACTTCTATTTATTTTCGTTTTTATAACTATCACTTTTTCTTCCACTTTGTTTGCTTTTATAAGATTTCCGGTCAGCTTGTATACGTTCTTCGACAAATTTCGAACTTACTTCAATTAATTGCGATTTCGTAAGAGGACTATCTTAGTTTTCCTTTTCATTTCCTGATGAGTATTGAATATCCAATTAAGCAGCGATGCATCCTTTTTCTCGTCTTGTGAAATACGTCTTGTACGCGCCTTTTTTCGGCTTAACATCAGACTTACAGTCATCACTCCATTCACTATATCTATCTGAGAAGTCGCCTTGACTACCTGAAGCTTGTTTCAAATGTGGTCTTACATTCTGAATTTAGTTCATCTATAGTATAAGGTTTACCGTTAACTACGAGTTTGTGGTCTCTGATTATCGCATGATTTCCAGATGTTCTTGCATTTATCAAGAGAGGATATAATTTTTTCCTAATTTGGTGTACGGCTAGGGAATAATCTTTAGTAATTTTTAAATTTGAATCGTACAATATTTTACTCCTTCTGAGCACGTGTTCTTAAATGTAGTCATCTTAACCAAGATTGGCCGACATTTACTTGCAGAATCTTCGTATACTCGAAGAAGGTAAATCTTCGTTACCTTATTGATATTTGAGCTGTCGATGCCAGGTTTCCATTTTCATAAGATTCTTTTTCGGGACCATCAACATTATAAATACTAAACATAATATATTATATTATTTTCTCTTTCCTTATTCCTTAGGTAAGTTATTTCTAATTGTTTGTTTTTTAACTTTCTCTTGAAGTTCTTTATTTTCACTTTTAGTGAATTCTCAATAAGCTGTTAGCAGAGCCCGCTCTAGTGGCGGGCAACCCATTTGTCCGGGGCGCTGTTTTGGCTGTAAGTGTGGGGAAAATATTTTTGTGTTAAATACTCAAATTTCACTAATCGATTTTTTCGTTCGCTAAAAATTTATAGTGCGTGGCGTATTTATATTGTTTATGTATTAAGGTAAAAATATTTATTTTATTATTGAAAAATTATCGCTGAATTTGTAAAGGGCGATGCTTGAACTTGTTTGAATAAGCTTTTACTTCTCTGAAAATAAAAATGTATTATATTTATTTTTGTTACTTTAATGATTTGTTATGAATGAAAATGTAATTCAAAAATGTTATATTTAATCTATATACAATAATGTAAGCGATAACAAATTCATTACAAAGTGTAAATCTTTCCCAAAAATAAATTTCGACTAAACGGCTTTTTCATCAAAGTGACCACCGCTCCGCTTAATTACTTCTCTTATAATTCTAGGCATTCTCTCAATCAATGTATTGATTGTTTCGAAGTCAATATATTCCAGACACTGTACGTATCTGCCCAAGAGCATTTAAAGAATTAGGGCACTTGAGGCGTTCTTTCTCATCTATCTCATCCCACAAAAGTTCAATTGGGTTCAAGTCCGGGGATTGCGACGGCCAGATCATATTGACACATATTTTTCATCTTATTTTTCCTTAAGGTATTGTCTACATAATTGGAACTATGTTTAGGGTCACTGTCCTGTTGCATAATAATTTTTTCTCCAGTCAATCGCTGACCGCAGGATAAGACGTGATTTTCTAAAATGCTTTTATTATTTTCTTTTTTCATTATCCCGTCAATACGGACGAGATCACCTATTCCATAGCCTGAAAAACATTCCCAAACCATTTCCAAGCCCTCCTGTGCATAACGGTGGGTATTATGCATTGTGGATATAGTTTTCTGAGCTGAAAGGTCCCTCCAACCTTTCACTGTGAAGTCTTTGAATTTTCAAGCCCACTCTGAAAGTTTCTTCTTGTTTGCACCCTTTAATAATGGTTTCAGCGTGGCAACTCTTCGTATTAAGTTCGCTTGACGAAGTCGCCTATGAACAGTTGAGACAGAAATTGGCCTCGAACTTATTTCATAACTTCCCCTCTGATTTTTGAAGCTGTGAGTCGTCTGTTTCTTTTACTTCATAAAATAATGAACTTATCCTCACCTGTGGATGTTAATTTTGGTCTCCCGGAGCGGTGTAAATCTTCATGATTACCATATTTTTTATAACCGTTTGATAGCCCGGTGAACAACATTTTTTGAAATTTTAAGTTCAGCCGTTATTTTCGTTCTGATTTTCCTAGTTTATGTAAAGTTTAAATGGCACTTCTGGTAGCAACACTCAGTTCTTTAAGTTTGCCCATTTTGTATTAATTCAAAGAGGAAAAATCAACGTTGCAATAACATGTACTCGTAAACCGTGAAGATATACTTGCTCGTGAAGATAAACTCGTAAACCGTGAAGCTCAAGGAGTGAACTAATCCCAGTTAAATAAACTGGAATAAAAAGTAAGTAAATAATGATTTGTTGACAAACAATACAAAGTTCTAATCTATTAACAGAA
>JAAEAF010014844.1:0-75734 GCA_011037195.1 Triatoma infestans
AAACAACTTTTTTTAGACTCAGGGGGACCTCAAAACGAATATTTCCGGTGAAAACTCGATATCGAAAATTTGGCACGATTACAATACTTCCTCTTACAAGGAGTAAGAGAAAGTAAAAAATCGAAAATTGTGATTCCAACAATTGCTGTGAGAGAACGGGAGAATGTAACACCTCAGATTTTTTATATGATTTTGTATTAAAATAGTTGGTGTTCAAAAACCAAAAAAGCAAATAAAAATCTTATACTGGAATTAAATAAGTAAAAATAAATAAAATCTGAATTAAATAAAAATTAATTTTGCCCTAATAAATAATAAATTAACATGGGTCGAAATGCGAGATGGTGAGAAAATTAATGAGCAGTTTATTACTTCCTTTATAGTCTAGAAAATGTGGCCAAAGAGGTAAAAGTAAGCAACACTGTCTGACTTTGTCTTTATATTCCTTATCAACCACAATCAAAATATCTAAACAATCCGAGGTGAATTACTACATAAAGGATTAATGTATAACGCTTAAGGAGCATACTTCACAATTTGTATTCATCAAGGGATGGGGACACTGGTATGACGGGAACTTCATAATATAAAAGGAGTTTTAATAAGATGTCCTCACGCGTTGGTCTAGAGGCCAGCGCACTCGCCTTTCGTGCTAGAATTCAGGGTTCGATTCCCGTGATGGCAAAGTCAGTGTTGACCCGCATCGTGACAGTGGCCACAGGAGTGGGCATAGTAACGCCCTAGGTAGGAAGGTCGGAAGGTCGAAACGGCGTGGGAACTGAGGCGTGCTTACCACACACCTCCCTATTCAAATCGCCGTCTGGCAAGCCTTAGCCCTTAATGGGCTGTTGGGCCCTAGAGTTTAGGGTTTTAATAGATGGTTATAAGGCAATGGCCAGAGGAGTTTTAAAGAAAGACGACATTAAAGTAACTTTTCTCCAATAATTTTGCAGAGATCCTGAAGAAGGGCACCAATGGTGGCCGAAACGTTGTGCAACAAAGAAGTCGTTTTTTTTAAAACTCCTTTGGCCATTGCCATTGACATATAAACATCTTTTATAATTTTAAGGCCTGACGATTTGAAAACCAATTTAAAACGAGTTTTGTTGGAGGATGTATTTTGCAACTATCACAAACAACTCGTCTTATTAAAAAAAGTAATAATAAAGAAATGCGAACCTGTTTAAAAGCTTTCTTATAGCGTTTTGTCGAAGTTTCCACAGTGAATTTTGTACTAAATATATTGCACAGTTTTGCACCGTAACCATTTCTACCACCTGTTACTTTCTCATCTTCATCGTTGTAATTAGAGGAAGTCAACAAGTGACCGAAAATCATTGTTGGAACAAACATTTTCTCATCTTTATGCATTACTACTGGGATACCTTCACCATTGTTCCAAATTGATATAACATTTTCTTCTCTAGCAAAGAAATACAATTTATAGAATAAATTTATGATTAGTCCCATAAACATTAGTTTAAAAATCTAGAATAATTATCAAATTGAAGAAAGTAGAAACAAAAATCAGGATCTTACGGACTGATAGTAATTTTTATACAGTTCATTGTAGAGTCTCTCTGTTTATTGTCGGCCGCATTAACTAATATTTCATCAAATATTTTATAAAGACCAGGAACATAGGAAATTTCTCTCTGTACCATTGTCTCAGTCTCTGTATCATAGACCCACATCTGTTCGGTCACCGGTTCCACAGAACCTGACGAAACACAAATATAACTTTCGATTACAACAATATGAAATAAGAAAAGTAAATACATTATGAAATTATAGCGACAAAGCTGAACTTACCAATATATGTGTCAGGTCGAAGCAAAATATGCTCCAGCTGAGATTTTTTCTGATAAATCTTCTCTACTGTTAACTCTTCGTTTTTCCTTGCCGGCGGAACCATATTATCGCCATCCTCATCCATGCTTATTTAACTGAAATATTTAAGTAAAAATCATAAAGATATTTTTTTCCGTGACACCTGCATCATTTTGTGGTGACCTGTTTTGGGCGTTCGACCACCTTCAGGATGTTTTGGTAAACAGGTGATATCACACTTGACCGTGCAAAATCAGTTTACTGCCTCGAATTATTTCCTTTAAATGTCCTGTTTGGAGAGACAGTTTCTCAGGTAATCTTAATGAAAAATGAATCATATAGCTTTGCTCTTCCAAAGCCAAAATTCCTCAAAGCGATTTTTTTTAAACAGTTATTGTTAGGTTACCATATTTTTTTTGTCAGCAAACAACGGAGTTGCCACTTTCCTCCATCACACCGACAAATAAAAGGAAGCGATTTAAGATTGTTAATTGGTTAAGAGGGATGAAGTCAGTGGTCTACTCGTGGTGTCTCCTGTTTCACTAAACGAATGATCGCCTCAGCATCAGCCCAAACACTCATAGCGACAGCACTACCGGCTACTAAATGAAAATTGCCACGCAACCAGCCTTTCTCAAGGCCAGGACAAACCATTGTGCAAGATTTTATTTTGGAGCTAACTCATGATAAGTTTACAGAACTTACACCTATTATAGTGAGTAATATTTATTGATATATGTGGCAGTGCTGAAGCAGGAGCCTCAACGGGCAATAATAATTTCTTCCAATAGGTAGGGTATCCTATTAAGGAGATGCAAGTGGCATCGGATTAATTTTAACAGCCAAATCTTCCCTTACCGTAAAGTTATCAATAAGAAAGAGATGGAAGAAAAAAAAAGCGACAAGCTGGAAGTAGCGGAACTAGAAGTCTTTAACTAGGAACTAGGAATCCACCGACGCCTACTTTTTGTTTACGTGTCTGTGTTTCTAGACTGAAAGGTACCCCGATCACTCTTGGTTGGAAGCAGACTGAGATCCCAGGTGTGTATTAACGGTATACTTGAATGCCCCTCCACCTATGGGGCTCCGAACAAACTAGCGCTATAGGGCGAGTTGTTGAAGATTTTATTCTAAATGATATTCGGCACAAAATTCTGTTGGTTACAAATGCCATCATACAACGCAGATGAAGAAATAAGGAGAGTTAGATGGACATAAAGAAGGCTAACTGGAAAAAGTTCAGAGAGGAAGCTGAAATAAATTTAAGGCCAGAATTAGTAGATAGCCGTGGGACCGCAGCCTGAAGCGTATTATGGATATGATTCTTAATTGCGATAAAATTAAAAAGTGCTCTCCAAATGACGAACTTAAAAACCTTAAAGCGGAAAGCGATGAAGCTAGAAATTTACAGACAGAAACCGGACTTTAGACGCTAGAAAAGTGCTAAAGAAGACTTCCAAATTGAATAGAAAATTATACTAAGCAAACGCAGCTCATTCATAAATTTTCTTCAGGAGCTGGATTTTAGAAGAGATGGTCTCATGGCACATCAATTTATTTCTAGGCTTAACAACCCTGCGAGATCCAATAAGAACAATCCAATATTCAAACCAACAAAGCTTCTGAACAGGGAAAGAAATATTGCTAAGTATTTTTGTGATCATAATGCGAAGTTAGCAATTTATCTTGTATGCCCTACTGAAAAAGAATTAAAGCTATTCTTCAATGAATCTGATAAACATGAACTGGAGAGAGCACTATATATGAATAAGAAAAGATATGAGTGCAGGCCCCGATATGATGCCCGAATTCCTTAATAATTTAGGAGCACAAGCATGGGCTCCCTCCTCAAATTTAGGTATTTAACCTGGAAGACGCACCTCCCTTCTGAATGGGGAAAAGCTGAGATTATCCCGATTCCCAAAAAAGGCAAGGAACAGAACCTGCCAGAAAACTTCAGGCCAGTTGCACTGACAATATCTGTAAGACATTGATATGGTGGTCGTTGATATTCAAAGAAGATGTTTGAAGCAGATTATCTAGACATTAAAATGGATTTTAAGCTGAACTGGATTATGCTAACGGAAAACCTGGTAAATAAAGGCGAAAAACGCTTAAGCCTATTGAGAAGAATAACAGGTACTAAGTGGAGAACTTTTCAATATGAGCTAATCTAGGCATATAAGTTCATACATACGACCTGTGATGGAGTGTGGCACCAAATTTATTGCTACAGCATCGGGATCAACTTTGAAAAAGCTAGATATCACCCAGAACCAAGCACTAGAATTATCAAAGTCCACGCCCAAGCAGCAATGAAAATATAATCAGGCTTCGAACCATTAAGTCTTAGGAGAGATATGGCTGTGCCAATAAACAGTGGGTGTTTAAAGCGTACTGGAATAAGTCTGGGACAAATATGGGCAACCGCCTCAAAAGACTTTATCGACTGCTGAGGAGTTATCTTCTAAATATGTCGTCTCAAAAAGTGAGCGACAAATTTTTCCAAATTTACAAGTGATGGGCCAAAAATATCTCGCCCAAGGAGTGCTGCACCTTATAAGAGATATGAAGAAATGAGATACTGCAGCCTACGAATTGAAGGCCTTAGCCTAAGAAACCATTTCTGAAAGGTACCCCGAAAATATCAGAGACATTTTCCGTGGTAGCCTGCTTCGTTTTGTGGTCATCGACCGTTTTCGGGCGTTCGCCCATCTTCAGGTGCGTTTTTCAGACAGGTGCCAACACAGACTCGTACAGAGACTGAGAGCTCCAGAGTGTGAAGCTAAGTCTCTGTACGAGTCTGTGTTGGCACACTGTCTGAAAAACGCATCCTGAAGATGGCGAACGCCCGAAACCGGTCGGTGACCACAAAACGAAGCAGGCTACCACGGAAAATGTCTCTGATGCTTTCCAGCTCTGCGGAACCAACCACCACAACAAATACCCCGAAAATATATGGAAGCATATTTATTCGGATGGATCAGCATGAGATGCTTCTTCAACGCGGGCGCGGGAGTCTGGATTCCTTAGTTTTTAGTATGGCTGAACTGGTAGGAAGGGTTGCCTCCAATTTCGATATGGACGTTAGAGAGGTTCTGTCAGCAATTAAATAAATAACTCACTTAAAGGTAAATCAGGTAGTTTTATTTATCGATTCGCAGGAGGCGATAAAGGCATTAACTACCTGGGCTGTGACCGAATCGTGCGAGTTATAAAATGTTGTAAGACATTTTCGAGAAGGGAATAGAAGTAGTTTTGCAATAGATCCCTAGCCACTGCGGCATAAAGGGAAACGAGGAAGCAGACTAGCCAAGTCAGCAGCAATTATGACCCAGCCGGAGGGATCCTTTCATTTGAAACGGCTAAGCGACTTCTCCGGACAAGTGTGAAAAGAAAACAGCAGAATTACTTGAGATACAGGCAGAAGGCAATCGTTGGGCGATCCTCCCTCATAGGGTGCTGCCAACAATCTTCCGCGAAGCGAAGCAGTGGCCTGCTTCCGATTAATAACCGGACAAGACTTCCTCCAAGCACATTTATATAGAATTGGGTTAGTCGGTAATCCTGATTGTGTCTGCGGGGCCGAGCACATGACTGGAGATCACCTCTTCGAGTGCGAGGCCCTTGCTGATTTGAATATTCAAGCTAATGACGAGCTTGTAGCAAGTGAAAAAATGTATTGGGCCTGCTAAACGACGAATGGCGAAATGCCAAATATTATGCAGGGCATTGAAGGGGGGATTGTTAATGTCTCCATTACCGCACATTGTATTAATCTAATTAATGGCTGTGTGAACACCTGGTAAAATTCTAATTCATCTATGAGAAAAAGCTTACTGGAAGACCCTTAAATTTTATTTTAGTCCCATTTTTCTTCAAAGTTTTTTTTTTTTTTTTTGAAAGGGAAGGGTAGGAAAGCAATCTTCTGGAAATTTCCTTGCGAATTACAAAACACTCTTAAGAACATTTTGCATAACCTTATGTAGCAAAACTCAGATATTGCCAATTCAAGCTATGGAATTTTTTTCATTTACGTACTACTGTGATAAGATGTTCAATATGTGTAGCACTTACTTTATTTTTACATATTTTTTATATTCGAGCATAATTTTTTGGAGGATAAAATTTAATTTTTTCTTTAACATGGAAGCTACATTGAAAACTAGACTAGATTCTGAAAAGATCTCGGCTAAATTACATTAACAAGTAAAATAAAAAAAAATTGATTTCAAAATAATAATCGCATTTTAGTCATTGAAGTACAACTAATTACTTTTTAGGTCCGCGGATCACTAAAGTATAGAAGTATACGTTGATTACTTCCTTTTCTCCTTTAATTCAAAGATTGTAGTAAGGCCTTAGTTTCTCTTTAGGGCTTCGAATCCTTCTACATTATAGCAAGAAATTCCGAGAAACTGATCACTGATTACAACATTCAATTTGTTTTCACCAAAGAAGATTAAGTTTATTACAGTGAATACAACTGGGGCATGTCGCTATTCATTGTTCCATAATAACTCATTAAACGTCCCAAGGTGATCGTTTGAAAAAATTAAATAACTATAAATATCCTAGAATAAAAACTCCTAGAATTATTTCCTGAAAATATTCTGTTACATACATTAATCTCTACTTTTACTATTAAAGTTCCAGCAAGTTCACCATCTTCCACCTGCTCTTTATAAGTAGACAAAAATACTAACAGAAAAGATATTTAAATAAAATATCATAAAATGTAAAATTTATTGATGCCATAAAATTGTTAATCTCAAAACAACAATGAATAATGACGTTCAGAAACTAGTATGTAGGAGGGAAAATATCAGGTGAGAAGTAATTACTTTATAAATAACAGTGATTCCATTTAAATTTAAATTCAAAGAAACTATTACAATAAAAACGAACAATCAAGAGATATTCTTCTGGTAGTTATGGTGATGATCTTTACATACTCATAATGGTGATCCAGTAAGAGTTTAAGTGACAAGGGTTTTAGAGACTTTGTTTAAACAACTGGGATTATTGAATACAAGAGAACGATTTTCAGAAATAGTGTACCTGGTCTGGTAAGCAGTTGTCAGAAATTATAGATTCACTGCACTCACTTAGAAACTTACTCCAACGTACATATATAATAAAACAAAATGGGCTATGCTCTTTGCCGCTATTACAGAAGTTGATGCGGACAGTGTAGCCAACTCACGCAAACTCGTTCCTATACAGCTAATAATCTTAGTGTATTTAATAATTTAACAGCTAATATATTATACACACATTCTTATAAAATTCGTCTTTAAAAATATATGCCAGTCAAAACATCTGTTATTTGTAAAATTCAGCAAAACATGATCTTCCTTGCAAGAAATCTTGTGCTAACACTAAAAATATAATATACATTTTTTTAAAATAGAGTTCTCTTTCTTTTCCAGCTTTTTTTGGGGAATATTCATAATTTTCTGTTTATTTCAGCAACTAATTAATTATAACTCACCCACAGGACATTCTCTTACAGCAGTTAATACAGTTAAAAAAATTGACAAATTTTCTTTAAACTTCGATATTTTTACTTAACCGTAATATGAAAGTGTTTCTTCCTTGAAGGATGTACTTAGGGTTGCCAGGTGAAAAATGTAAATATATATGATTAAGATTTCAAAAATACATCATTTAGGCAGGAAATATACCATACTTTTTTGAAAACTCTATTAAATAAAAACCAACTTAAATCTTTAAAAATTTGTTAATTCATAACAAAAATAAATGCACATACAGCTGCGGCCATAAAATCTTAGACGTCAATGTCTTAGAATGTCAATCTGATTGTCAGTAGGTGTAGAGCACCCTTTAGGTATTTGTAACCTAAATTTTTAGTTTTGTCATTTTTGACACTTGGCGAGAGCGGAACCGGCGGAATGCGTTGGCGCAAGCTATGCGCGCACCATAAACTAGACTCCTATCAACCAATCAGCATTCAGTACTTGTTCATTGATGATTATGTGGCGCGAGATGAGCGCGCTAATAAGAATTGTTATCATCGCAGTGATCGGATAAATATTTCATTTTTACACGTATGTTTAGAGTCTAATATCATATATCAATAAGAACAAAATAAATCAGGGGGATATAAAATATATTAGATCTGTCAACCCTAGATGTACTTCTAGTCTGATCATATGGACATTTTTGGGAATAAGAAAGTAGATAGCTTTGCCATATTAGGTGCCTCTCTCTCTTTCATTGTTCCTGGGCCTGCTGTTGGTGTGTCTATCAAGCTTCCAATCATGGACAGCTTCACAACATGCATCCCTAAGGATGAGCACAGTGGGTTGTGGGCAATCTAAGATGTTTATTGGGAGACTGGACAGGGCAATTACTGGGATGTTGCCGAGTCTTACAAGGATCTCTCACAGCCATCTAGTTGGATCCCTCACTAGGCATTGTGGTTTAAGGAAACCGCTCGACATAACGGAGCTTATGCCTCAAGGGTTTGGACCTTTCCCTTTTTTGAAAAGAATAGCCCTAACATAAATACAGAGAAGTTGGGGTGTGAAGTGATTATAGTGAAGTTCAGAAGAGAGCGCCAATAAGATGAAACAAACCTACATCGAAATTTAACGTTACAAATTCCTCAAAACTACTTTTTCCGAAAAATGTTTTAAAAATGAAAATGCTACGTTTTTACCCGTGCAAATATTTCAAATTTAAAGAAAATCATAGTAAAACCCCGACTTAGGTCTTCGGGTTGATAACCGACATTTTGCCCGTATTACAAAAAACTTCATTAGGGAGATGTCCCCTTCAAATCATTGTAGTCGTTTTAGACAAAATCCAAAAAACCTATTCAATAAAGTTCCACTTTTGTTAAACAAGTTTCTTCAAATTTGGAATTTTCAGCAATGCATTTAATGTTCTTTTAAAAAGATATTATAAAGATGATAGAAGCGCAGCGCACAATGTACTGAAGTGTTACTGTAGCGTATTTGCTTGACCAGTAGATTCATTCATCCGGTACCATAATCTGGTTTCCAGGAAATTAGAACTCTGCAGGAACTCAATAGGAGACCATAGGCAGGTCTTGCTGAAATAAGAGGGTTAAGAAGGTAGTGTAGAAACAAACGACAGAAAAACAAGTAATTCTTATATAACAAAAAACTTTATTGAAGAACTAGTTGCCTCCCAGCCCTTTTGCCTCACAACTGGGCTTCAAAACGCTCACTGACTAGTGGGTAAGCTCTGGGAATCGCACCGATTGTCCGAACGTCAAACAATCCCTTCCAGAGCTGTCCATGAGGTTGCTGATTAGAAGATGTTGTTACATCAGTCGGAGGACCACTACAATTAGGCAGATTGTAGAACCTGAGAATCTGTTGGCAAACGAATGAATAGATATTATACTGCTAATATGGAAGAATTGATGAACGCTCAATTTGAGCTTGAGACAATATGAACCCAAATAAGATATTGAAGTACTTATAGTATTAGATACTGAGGGAGAATAAGAAAAGTTGCTGTGTATATACTTGCCTCGGAATGTTGCAACCTCTCACACTTCATTAAATAGGAAATCGTTCTCTGTGATGTTTAGATTACGTCCAACCAGAACACATAATTTAAGCAGACAGTGAAGAGACACCAATCTTTAAGCAAAAGGCACTAATTTAGAATTACATATGAGTATTAAATTAATGCTGAAGGCGCTAATAGAAAAACGATAGATTACCTTTATGGGCGATTTCATGCATTGCACAAATGGCATCTGCCAGCTTATTATAACTAAAATTAAATAGTGAGTTACAGATATAAAGGATGGGAAAGATAGGAAAATTATCTTCACAGATGGTTATAAGAAGATAATATAAGCAATTTGCATCTGCCGGGTTGACGCAGCCTGAAGTTGGTTGAATTAATGGTCACCACAGCTTAAAGGCCCTTAATAGGCACTAAATAATGAATAAATGAATTAAATGTGCCACGAAATGAGGCTGGAACTATGATGCAACACAGGAAGTAAATACAACTCTGCTGTTAGTAAACATAACACTAAAATATTGAAACAGCAAAACACTTTAACACAATTCCGTAATTAAAACAGCAAAAGATCTTCAAGATTAGAAACTAATAATGTAGTAATATAGAAAAATGGCGTCCCTAAAGCGGCCTCTACACGGTCAATAATATTGACAATACTTTAGAGTATTGACAATAATATTGATCGTGTAAGGTAATGAAGTATTGATTGGTTAGCACGAGTATTGATGGTTATTGGTTATATTGTCTATACTGATATTGACAATATTATTGACCGTGTAGAGGCCGCTTAAGCGCGGTTAGCGTCTCTCTTGGAAGTGTGTGTGTACGCTTCATGCGGAGAGAATTGTAAGTATTTATTATCCCCTTGTCACAATGTGGGGACATCTATTGATTTGACAATCGAACTAAAAGCTACGTATTTCGTTGCATTTAAAAACACACCTTAAAATCGCAAAAACACCCTTGAAACCCAAAAATACGTAAGAGTACTTTAGAGGAAAGCTTAAGAGGAACGTTGCTGCTCTCCCAAAAAAACTATTTCCAAGGAAAATGCATCAAATATAGTGATAGACTTTATATATGTAGATAATACGAAATTTAAAGAAAATCGTTGGAATCAATTTTCGAGAATATCGCTGAAAATCGTTGATTTTTTAAAGTTAAACCTGAAAAAAAAAAAATTCAGTAAAGTCTCAATTCCGTTGATGGATTTTGCATGGAACCTTCGTGTCAGATGCGGTGGTAGTACCCAAACGGAATACCAAGTTTGAGCTTTCGGCTATTTTAGGTTTTTGAGATATTCTGCTCACAACTAAACACAGAGATCATTGCTAAAACCTTCTCACAGGGGTAAGTGGATCAATGTGCAGTTGTTGTTAAACTGCTGAACTGTTGGACGGTTTGTGATACTCTCAGTTTTTTTGCAGTTTTCAGTGGTATTTTTCTGAAAATTTGAATCGGATTTTTTTTAATTGTTTAGTACAACCGGTTTATTTGTTCACTATTCTCTGTGTTGTTGAGGTGTTCTCAGCTTTTTATTTACAAAATTATACATAAGTTTTCAAGTTTGATATGTTTTAAAGATTATCTTAATAGTTTTATTTTTTTATTTTTATGCCTTGAAAAACGACAATATATTTTGTCGAAACGTTGGCACGAATTTAAGTTTTTTTATCTTTTTTTTCAAAAAAGACCGAAACCACGATCCTTTTCCTTCATCCAAGCACCGGTCGAGAAGATCTTCCTAATTTAATTTATAGTTTCCCACCTCGATGAAGAAAAATTCATCCCCAGAGTTTTCAGATTTCCTTGACCAAATTAGCCATTGTGCTAGCCTTTCTGGCTGGGACGACGCTGCAAAATTAGAAATATTAGCACTTAGGCTCTCAGGTTCTGCAAAATATTCTATGATACGCAGAAAGCCGAATTACAACGCCAGGGTACAATCATAACGTATCCTCTAATCTCAGAAGTCTTCTACTAGAAGAAAAGAAAAACCCCTGTCTCTTTCAACAGATGACTAATCGTTCAGTCTCTACCCAGAGTCTCCTAAAGCTTCGCGGATAGAATGAAGACATATCCGTCCCCCGCCCCCCCCAAAAAATTTAAGCTAAGCTCAAGCTACCACTCGAGACCTTACATTCTATTTTAGACAAACTGGCCACTGATGCATTCCTGAAGTCACTTCCTCAACCGCTTCGTAATGAGGTACAAACAAAGCTACCTCAAAAATTAGACGAAGCACTTTCTTATGCCAATGCCCTAAAGGAAGTACAGGCTTTGGAAACAAACCCCACAGTTTTCGCTGTCACTTCGAAAATTTCTAATCCTCGCACACCCCCATCTCCATGTCGTTTCTACGGACAAATGCATTTCCATGCAGAATGCCCGCATCGAAATAAAAATCAGAAACCACCATTAAAACCTACTACTACTGGAAGAGTTTTTAATGTATTAAAGAATAGGGCTTGCCGCCATTGTTCCGGTCCACATTTTGACGTGGACTGCACCAACAAATTTAGACCAAAACCTCGTACTAACTTTGGCAAAATGCCTAACAATTTTAATATTGCTAAAAATTTTAATCACAGAGTATACAGTAATAATCGCTATAATAATAATAATAAATATTATAGTAACAATAATAATTCAAATAATCCACGATTTAACTCTTATCCTGGTTTTCAGGATATAATCAGAATAATAGTAATTATAACGAAACTAGTAATAACCTCCCCACTTGCCAATTTTGTTCAAAATTTGGACATACGGCTCGTAATTGTTTCCAAATTCAGCCCAAAACGAGTTAGCCCTCAGTCGCTTTCTCGAAAATCTGATGTTATGACCGTGGCTATCATACCTGCTTCCATCAGTCCTGACTAACAAGGCAATACCTAATTATGGCATCACGTCCCTTCATTTGCATGCGGACAATGTCAAAAATTCCAAATTTTCTGACGAATCCATACTTTCGCAATTAAAAGGCAATTTCCAATTAATACTTGTAGAAACGTTCTTACAGGGCAATCATTAATTTGCGCACCGTATCTAACACTTAATAAATTCAACATTCAATATTCAACTAGTATTCAAACGCACCAATTTAGTACTATTCGCTAAGTTCACTAAAAACTCTGCATCTAGCCACAAATTTCCGTGCCACCTCGCGCACACAGTACATAACACAACAATATATTGTATCTCTTGAAATTATTCTCATTCTATCGAACTCTACATACTACACCACATATAAATGTTATATGTAAGAATCTTGTTAGCCTTAGGAACAAAAATGTGTAAAGTTTATGATATATTTAATTTAGTTGTTGCAATTATGGAAATATTTTTTTTGTTTCAGCAACTCTCGTATCACTAGTTATAAATTTATTCAACCATTTGATATTTGTAATTATTGCATTGTATATTTCAATATTTTTAAATAATAAATTACAATTTATTCTATTTTGCAGAAACCAAGATGACCTCGTGAATTTGTTTAATATTTTTATGTGTTAATATTGATGTTTTTTTTTATTGTATTTACTAATTAATTTATTTTTTTTTCGGTCCACCTTAAAAGGAAATTGAATAAATTGTATTACACTTGTACTTGTCTATCTTTGTATTTTAATGCTATATTTTTATAATACTTAATTGTTTTCTTGTATTATTAATTTATGTTCAAGGTATCTAGAAAACGCAAAATAGTTGAAGGAACTCATAGCTATAGAAACGGCCGAAATACTTGCACATACCCCTCAAGCTAGATATTTCATCTTTACCTCTTAGCTTTAATAATTTTTACACTAATATTTGTTGAAATTATTGAGTACATATCCAATTATGTTTTATGTTAGCTGTAAGATTTAAATTAACCACTCTTTTGCAGATCCAAACATCTTAATCATCTACACCATTGCATGTGCATGTGCGTATGAATATAATTGCATGAAAATTGCATGTTACTTGTAAATATTTAAAATTATCTATCATTCATTATGTGTAAATTAATATTCTGCTGAATATCATTATGGATCATTTTCAGATACACAAGATTCTACCAAAGGAAAAATATCATCTTCTCATACCCTTTGCGATCGCACATCCTTGCGCATCCTTGCTCGCTTATTAAACAAATATAGGCGAGGTGGGACCTTAAACGGGCGATTATAGAGAGTAAGTGCCGCAGGTGGGAGGCCTTGCGGGAAGAGGTAGATAAGGACCCATGGGGCATGGGTTATAAAATAGTGATGCGTAGGTTAAAGGCACAATCACCTGGGCCAATCTTGGACCCCGCATTGATGGACGGGATAGTGCAGGAATTATTCCCTACCCACCCGATAAGTGAGAGCGAACAGTATACTGCCCCATTAGAGGATGTACCACTGTTCACGACAGAAGACCTAGAAGACGCGGTGGGTTTACTCCACAATAGGAAGGCGCCGGGGCCGGATGGCATTCCTACGGAGGTATTAAACGTAATTGCTCGAGTGTGCCCTCAACTGCTGTTGAACATGTACAATAGGTGTCTGAGGGAAGGAGTCTTCCCCAAGCGGTGGAAGGTACAGAAATTGGTCCTGGTTAGTAAGGGGAAAGGGGACCCGAGCTTGCCCTCAGCATACAGGCCGTTGTGTCTGCTAGACACTGCGGGAAAGCTCCTGGAGAGGCTTCTTAAGCCTCGTTTGGCGGTAGCGATCAGCGAGGCCGGGGATCTGTCCGCGCGGCAGTATGGTTTTAGGCGTGGTCGGTCCAGTATAGGGGCAGTGGATGAAGTGGTGAGAGCCGCACATAGCGCGCAGTCTGGGTCGTGGCGGACAAAGCGTATTGTGCTATTGGCTACGCTGGATGTCCGGAACGCCTTTAACTCGGTAAGGTGGGGGGATATGCTGGCGGCCCTAGAAACCGCGTTCCGAGTGCCGGAATATCTGCTCCGGGTGATGCGTAGTTATCTTAGGGACAGATTTTTATGCTATGACACCGTGGAGGGATCCCGCAGTATAGTGGTAACGGGAGGGGCGGCTCAGGGCTCTATTTTGGGACCTGATCTATGGAATGTGGCCTACGATGGCATCCTGCGCATGGATATGCCGGAGGACTCTTTTTTGGTGGGGTATGCGGACGATATCGCCGCGGTGGTGATAGCTAGGGACCATGAGGTGGCGCATATAAGGCTCCGACAGGTGATGAGGCGCGTAACGGCTTGGCTAGACAAACATGGTCTGAGCTTGGCCCCAGACAAGACAGAGGTGGTGCTGCTTACCAGGCGTCGGCTCCCAGGTGCTTGGGACCTGAGGATAGATGGCAGAACGCTGAAACCTCAAAGCTCCGTCAAGTACTTAGGGGTGCATCTAGATGCAAAACTGACCTTTTGGGAGCAGGTGCGGCGCTCTTCGGAGAAAGCGGCGAAGGTGGTTATGAGTCTGAGCAGGTTGATGGCGAATGTGGGAGGACCGAGGGCCAGCAGACGCCGGCTCCTCATGTCTTCGCGGACGCCGTCCTCCTGTATGGATGTGAGATCTGGGCTAGCGCTCTTACAAAGGCGAGACACCGGAGACGTATGGCCGCGGTACAAAGGAGGGGGGCGCTTAGGATAGCCAGCGCGTACCGGACGGTATCTGAGCCGGCTGTCCTAGTGATCGCAGGGGTGATCCCGATTGACCTTCAGGCCAGGGAGAGGCAGGAGGTTTGGAAGAGGAAGGGAGAGCCAGTCGAAGCAGATGCCAGGCTGAGGGCCAGACGGGCCACACTGCAAAGGTGGCAGGAGCGTTGGGAGAATGAGCACCGCGGTAGGTGGACCGCGAAGCTTATCCCCAGTCTGTTGGAATGGGTAAGTAGGCGGCATGGCGAGGTCGACTACTTCCTCACCCAATTTCTCACAGGACATGGCTGTTTTGCCGCGTACCTGTGGAGGGTGGGGAAGGTGGGAGACCCGTCGTGCATCTACGGAGATGGAGAGAGAGACGATGCTTTCCATACCTTTTTTAGGTGCGGCAGATGGGACCGAGAACGGCGGAGATTGGAAACAGAAATCGGGAGGATCTCCCCGGATACGGTGGTGAGGGCCATGCTCGCCGGAGCGGATCGTTGGAACTGGGTGGCTACCTTTGTCCGGACGGTCCTGCGGATGAAGACAGGCGAAATGAGTAGACACCTCGACCTTCCGAGGACGGAGTCCAGCTAGGCCGGAGGCAGCCCGCAGTGGCATTACGGGGCACCACCCCGAAGTAGTACCATAAGCAGTTCCGGGGTGGACAAGTGCCTGTGAGGGAGGGGGGGTTTAGTGGGTGCAAGCCCCACACTTTGTGCGTAGGCATTTTCCCCCCTCCGTAAAAAAAAAAAAAAATTAAACATTATATTTTTTTTTTTTTTAAATTATTGTATATTTATGTTAATTATTGTTGAATTATTTAAGAGTTTTTTTTTTTTTGTTCATATAGAGTCAATTCAAGAAAGTAAATGCATCCCTACAGCACCATCGCTCAGAAGCCTACATTGATCGCCTTGTCTACCCTTGCCAGTTACTTCTTCATCAGCAACATTCTCATTCGCCAAGCACTGTTCGCTTTTCAGCCTACCACCACAGCAACGCTCACCCACTCACGCAGCGTTCGCTCGAGTAGAAGACATTCAAACACCACAGCAACGCTCTCACATTCAAGCAGCCTTTGCTACAGAAGAAGATGACTGTAGTTTACAACACACGGCCACCATGCAGAGGTTACACACACGCCTCTCGCCTTACCAGAGGACTTAACTTTCAAGCCTCTACAACTGCAGATTACCTCCCAAATTTTTCGTGCTGAAAAATTTCTCCAGGAGGGGGGATAATGTAGTGGAAGAAGACATGCAAAAATAAATAGTTTTGTGAAAATTAGATAGTTCAAATAGTGTATTTAGTGATGGGGATAGAGCCAGGTATACTACAATCTAGGTCACTGCTATTAGGGAAACAAAGGCACTAGAATCCGTTAAATTAATACAATGCTACTTGGCCAACTGTTTTGAAAAGGATGGCATTCCTTCGGACAGTCTGCATTCTGCTTTCAAAGCCAGAACACTTGCTTCAGGAATCGCTCTCTCAAACTCTGTGCCTGTGATAGAGATTTGCATTTATTCTAGATATACATCTGATTTATTAAGATATAATTGATATCGTAAAGTACTTAAATTTGCTTAGAGAATAATATATTTATTTTAAAAACAGTGGTGATTTCTTGATTATTACTAATACTTCTCTCTTAAACATATATACTTACAAGCCCTTTTACAAAACGCTCACGCCACAACTACAAGCTACCACTGCACAAGTCAACAACACACACCAATAACATTTCAAATTCAAAAGAATCTGAGAGAAACCTTCCGAATACCGGGTGGGGTCGCTAACAACCACACGCTCTTATTTTTCTGATGTGAAATTGTTAAAACATATTTTTTCCTCACCAGACTGGAGGAATTTTTATCCACTGGCCGACTGCATTGCTTGGAGCAGAATACATATTATTACAATAACAAAGAATTACATATTATTGTAATAACAATGAATTTATTACGATGTTTTGTTCTTCGAAAAACGTGGATGATGTCTCTCCGGGACCCCACCTGTTACTTCTAGTACTCCTAATTTATTTAGATAGCTCCATTCCAGAGACTGTGCCCTCTCATGTCTGCCAACATTTCCTAGACGTTGCATTCTAGGAAAATGGGTTCGTACTGTTATCATACTGTTTGGACAAAAACATCCTGATGATGGGCGAACGCGCTGAACCGGTCGAGGACCACAAAAAGAAGCATGCTATCACGGAAAATATCTTTGATGCTTTCCAGTTCTGCGGAACCAACCACAACAGCAGTCGTATAATTCACGTCTACGCTTGTAATTCCCTTCACGAAACCAGAATTATTAGCGTAGAAACAAGAGTTAAAGAAAACAAAGCAGCTGGTTTTGATGGAGAATCCTTCGAATTTTTCAAAGACGCTCCGGAAAATGTCTTACATAATCTTTACTTTTATACAACAAAATCTATGATGTTGGGGACCTACCCGATAGATTTAAAGATGCGATTATATTTCCCATTCATAAGAAGAGCCAGTTTTCTAACTAAACAGGGATTTCCTTTTGTGAAGCCATAAATAAATTGATCACAGGTCTCATGCTAGATAGGCTGTTGCTTTGGGTTGATGAACAAGGTATCCTGAACGAATCTAGGGGCTACCCTAGACAGTGTATTTACTTTGATAAGCATCATTAAAATTCAAACGAGGCAAATACAATAGAAAATCTTTGCATTTTTTGTGGATCTTTCTTCCGCGTTTGATCGTGTAGATTGACCTTCAGTATTCTATAAGCTTGTGTAGTAGTCTTGTGAGGAGAAATAAAGAGCTAAAAGACCACTTATGCAGGTTTTATTTAACTAGAATTCAGCACATCGTAAAACAAGGGAACGCTACATACATAAAATGCAACTCACAGGTTACCTGTAGGTTATCCATTTTGGCGGCGTTTTCACCACATTCTCCCCGGTCTAGTAGCGAATGTAGTCGGCGAGTTGAGTAGGACTTCGCCGGTCTTGCGTAGAACGTCTAAGAGCAGGTGCAGTGGGCCATCACTTGGAGTTTCATCGCTTTGACAGCGGTCTGTGGGAGCTACGTAGTCAGCTGTTGACGTAGTTCCGGATGGCGCCTCAGGCTGGTCTTCCATCTCAGATCGGGTTGGTGGGATCTCTTCTACTTGGCCTGTCTCTCCAGGAATATAAAATACTCCGAAGTAACTCAAGCGGCTCACCACAAGCAGCTAAATGCCGATTAGACGTGGTAGCCTGCCGACCGTCTAATAACTGTACCTCGCATACATAGGGTTCGCTTCTATGAGCCTAGCTTCCTCCACCAAGAGCTCGTATTTGCTTTGCCGGACATGTTTTCTCAAGTGTACTCGTCCAGACATCAACCACTTAGGTAAGGTGCTACTGCTTGGGGATTTTCTTTGGTGCTGAAACATACTCTCGAGTGGTGTAACATTGGTGGCAATGCAGAGTAGAGATCTAATCGAATGCAGGCATTCTGGCAGCACCGATTACCATTGGCTAGTAGGTAGCTGCTTCGTTCGCAGTGCGAGAGTTACAGTTTGCCATATTATTCCGTAGTACCTCTTAACTTGTCCATTTCCTTGAGGATTGTAGGGGTAGTGCGGCTGGTCGCTACGCCTAGGGGAATGCAGGTAAGACCTCAATTCTTCCGACATAAACGCTGCTCCCCGAGCAGAGTGAATATATGAAGGCAGTCCAAACATATAAATTAGGCCATTAAGTCCTCTGATGATTGTAGAAGCGGACACATCCGGGCAGGGTATGGCGAATGGAAACCTGGAATACTCGTAAACAATTGTTAAAAGGTTACGATTTTTACTTGTAGTTGGAAGTAGCCCCTTAAAATCTATATTTAACCTTTCGAAAGCACCAGGGCTTTGATGAGTTTCCCATCATTTCTCTTAAAGAACAAAGGTTTTACCTCACAGCATATTTTGCATGAAGCTGTCATTCGTCGCACTTCTTCAACCGAATGTGTAGATCCTTAATTTTTACGAAGTGATGCATGCGAGTGACCCCCGGATGGCATAAAGTATAATGTAGATTCACCAGCCTTTCAGAGTTATGAGTGACGAGCAGATCCTAGATAGGGCGTCGGCAGCTGTATTTTCTTTGCCTGACGGTAGATAATATTATATGAATATGTGCTAGTTCCAACCGCCAGCGTAGTATCTTCTCATTTTTTATCTTGCCTTTCTGTTTGTTATCGAACATAAATTGGACTGATTTTTGATCGATAATTAGCTTAAAATGCCTTCCGAACAGATAGTGTCTCCATTTCTTTAGAGTCTCAACGATAGAATAGACTTCCCTCTCTACCGCAGAATGTCTGCTCGACATAATGTCTTTGCAGACAAGGTTCTGGAGAAGAAGGTAACCGGCTCTTCAAGCTGGGTCAGCGCAGCAGCTATAGCATAATTTGATGCATCAGTCTCAACCACAAAGGGGACATTATCTTCAATAGTTGTTAATGTAGAGTTTGCCATAGCTGTTAATGTAGAGTTTGCCAAATCTTCCTTAATTTTTTCAAAATCTGAAACTACGTTCGGTGGCAAAGGAACTAGAGAATTGTTCTGAACTAGACAGTTTACTTTCTCAGAGAATTTACGTATCCATTTAGCATAGTGAGAGAATATATCTAAGGTTCTTCGCAAAGATGGCAGTCTCGTGGAGAAGGGTATACTAATATCGGCCTAATGCGGTGAGGGTCCGGTTTCACCATTCTGTTACTGATGGTATATCCCAAGACGTTTATAGATTTCTAAGAAAATCTGCATTTATCTTTATTTAATGTTAGGTTGCATTTCTTTGCAGATGACCTTAACCTTTCTAGATTTTTATCATGGTCCTCCTGGTCTTCGCCACAGATAGTTTTATCATCCAGGTAAGCGAAGGTACTATTTAGCTTCTCACTTTCTATTATCGAGTCAATTATTCTTTGAAAAGCAACCACCCCGTTATTCATGCCGAATGGTATCCGGGTAAAATGATAAAGTATCCCTGCCGCCTCGAAGACGGTGAACTTCTTATCTTCCTCAATGATTGCAACCTGGTGACAAGCGCTTCTGAAATCTATAGTGCTGAGGACTGAGTACTTAGACATTTTTGCCACAGTAGATTCTATGCTAGTTATCGGGTACGCGTATGGAGTGTGAATCTATTTTTAGTCTGAGAATAGTCTATCACAAGATGCTTTCTGTGATCTGTGCTGCACGTTACAAGAACCTACGCGCGCCAAGGGGAACTGCTCGGCTCTATTATGCCAGCCGTCGATAGTGTTTCTATTTCTGACTGGATGAACGCCTCATCTTCTTTAGAATGCCGACGAGATTTGACAGCTATTGGGTGACAATCAGGAGTTAAATAAAGTTTGCAGGAGGTAATTGGCACACAGTAAGCCACAGATATTAAGGGAAGGTTTGGAACCTCCAAAAGCTACCTTTTTTGGTAAGCAGTGGGATACAATATGCACAGACGACAATATAAATAAATTAGACATGTACGGCAATAAATACCATTGAAATTATTAACATTATTAGAGCCAGCCTAATCAATGTAAATAGAAAGTCAGTACAATAAATAGCCAAAATTATAGTTATATAAAAATCTGGAGGTACGCAATAAATTTGTTAATAGCCAGTTTGTTAGATGCCCGGCAACAGAGTGGTCAATTAAAGTAAAAGGGGATCTGCTCTAATTGAATAGATATTCCTTCCATACTAATATTAAATTATGTTCTCTGAGAATTTGAATCAGAATGAAGATATATTCGAAAACCTTGCGTTTGAAGTGAACTCTCTGCACGAAATTGATAGATTTACTCTGACGATGGAGAAAATCCGAAACCGGTCAGGAACAAAATAAATATGCATGCTACGACGGATACCAGATATTATCCAGCATTGCGCACCCATCCACATATTCAACAATTTAGACAAATGTTTATCTATTCAATCTATTTTACTATTTTGTAATGGAATATTATACTATTATTGTCTTGGATTAATACGCATATCCTAGGCATACAGTTGCTAAAACAGCCAGTTTATATTCGCATAAGAGGTATAAAAGGGGGGGGGTTCTAATTCATTTTATGTACTGTTTGATTAACGATTACATTTATTATTTGGTGCACCTTGGTTAAAAAGCAGAATTTTAGTACCACATTTAATCTTCAATTTGCCACAGTTTTGGAATTCAGAGAAATTTCCATTTGAATGTCAAACAAATGTATGTGCCTTTATTTTTTAACTTTTATGGTTAAGAGATGACAAGAAAAAGTAAATATGTCTCCTATTATATATTTGGAATAAATGCAGAATAGATCTTATTTATAATCATAAATATACATTAGTTCATAGTATGATCGAATGTAATAAACATAAGAATTTTTTTTTATAGAAAATTTCTCATAAAACAGAGGAAACAGAAAGTGATAGTGGTTCAGTGAATTTTAAGTATGTTTATTCACAAGTTAGAATTTGTATTTCGGTAGAAGAATAATGTAATAATCTTTTTAGTTGTCCTAAAAAGATTGTATTACAAGTAGTGTATGTTCTTATAGAAACTTTTTAGAACAACGTTTCCAAATGTGGCCTTTCGTTGGGATGAAGGAATGGAGGAAATTATAAAAGCTTTCTTCTGGCTCTCCGGTGTTTGGTATTAATGCTACAAGTACAGCTAGAAATATTCGAGAAAATCATTTTTAGAGAGAGAGAAAACGCGACAAGTGTGAACTCGCTGTAAAAAGAAGAATTTCTTAAATACAGATTTGTCTTATCTTATAATATCAGATATATTTTCCATGATCATCGACCGGTTTCAGGCGTTCGCCCATCAGGATGTTTTGTCAAACCGTATGATAACATAGACTTGCACAGAGCAAAATCAGTTTATACACTGTTTTGGAAGTGCTTTGTTAGGACCTTGCTGTTTCCACCAAATAAAATAATTTATAAAATAAATTTTATAGCAAATTATATAAATAAAGAAATAAATAGAGTGTGAATAAATAATCACATTTTTAAATAATAATGACAAACAAAATAAACATGAGGTGTTCACCTCGAGGGCCTGTTGAGAAGAGAAAAATGGCTTAAACACTCTGAGAGTTTTTCCTCTCCACCACACGGGCACCACACGCGCTAACAAAAGTACATAATATGCAAAGTACAGGACCCGTATCCTAGCACGAAAACAACTCTCATACATATATCGTTGGCACAACTCCTCCCGAGCCTTGGCCTCCTCTAAGAAATGCTTCCATCAGTCTTATCCCTCCAGTTCGGCACTCTGCAGCACAGCATCTTATTAACTTTGTCCAGCCATCTACTTTTAGGCATTCCTTGCCTCCGCACTCCTATGGGCTTAAATCGCAATATTCTCTTTGTCAGTTGTTTCTCACTTATTCTCGCGATATGCGCACCTCAGTCGGTTCACTTTTATGGTTCTTATTATGAGCGTTTTATTGTTCTTATATATCATTGTCTAGTGAGTTTAACTCTGCATTATGCCGTATTCTTGATAGTTCCCTTCCTTGGTGGAGTCATAAATCTTACAGAGAACTTTCCTCTCAAATACATGCATTCTGTGTTTGTCTTTTTTCTTTAAGACCCAGTTTTCCGATCCATATATGAGCATCGGACGAATTAAGGTTTTATACAAGAGCACTTTAGTGTTCTATTTAATAAATATATTTCCTTATTGCCGCTTAATCAGTTTTGTTTCGGGGGCCTGACTGTATCAAGGTTAGAGTTTAACTACGGAGGGACCAGAGAGGCAATAATAATTTCCTCTTGCTAACTCCCCTAGATCAACCTGGAGACCCGCCAACAAATGAACTGAGGGATCTAGTCGCCTAGGTGGAAACGCAGGGAGGTCAGCTGGTTGTGGCGTGCGACTCAAATTCTCACCTCAGCATCTAGGGCAGCACAGGCAACAATGCTAAAGATGAGTCACTTTTTGAATTTATTTTTCTAGCAATTTTAATATTTGTAATCAACGTAACGAACCTATTTTTGTCAACAGCGTACCGCAGAAGGTTATCGACATCACTGTTTGTTCACCTAGGTTGAGTGATAGGATAGGAAATCGGCATGTATCTGGGATAGAGCCAGCCTCTGACCACAGATACATACTTAGATTTAGTATCAAAAACTCCACTACTCTCCACTTGAATTTAGGAAATCCCGCTTAGCGGAATGGGATGCCTTTCGAGAGCAACTGGAATGCCAAGCGGAGAGGCTGCGATGCAGAATTAGCATGGTGGAAGATACTATAAAATTACGACATCAAGATGGCACTTATACAAGTCTTCAATAACAACTGCCCGGAAAGGGAGTACAGCACCAACAGAAATACCCCTTGGTGGAATGATGGGTTCTCCAGACTAAGGGCAAAAACTCGAAGGCTTTTTAATAAGGCAAAAAATCTGGTATGAAACATCCACACAACTTTCTACTGCAGTTTACAAAATTGTAACTGACAAATTTTGTAGTGTATACCAAATTTAATGAAATTCGTCGACGTTTTTTGGAGAAAATCACAAAACCTGAAAAAACTTTAGTAAAACGGATAGTAAAACATTTCCGTTTTACTCATTTTCTTGAACCTCGCAATTTATTTCTAATTAATTTAGATGTAGATTAATTCAGAATTGTATAGGCAACTATGTTAGCATTCAGAGGAAAACATAACCCCACCCCTCCCCCAAAAGCCCCCTTACTTAAATGACTTTACCAGGAGAAATATTTCAAATAAAAGTTGAAAACTTCTGATATTTTATCCAGAATTTATTGTCGCAACATGCATATTTCTTATATTGCTGACCGGTTTCGGATTTTCATATCGTCAGAGCAAATTCACCAGTTACGTGTAGAGCGTTCAATTCAACGCAATGTTTCTGTTACCCTCGACACTTCTTGGTTTGTTGATGTATCAACAATGTCAGCAGCATTGCTGATCCACCCACATATTAAACAAAAGTTGAAAAGCTGAAAAGACAGGGCTGGTTTTTTCCGCCAACATATTGGCAGTTGGAAGCAATTAGAAGCCACATATAGATATTAATGTCAATATGTTGGTTTTTCCAGCCCTCAAAAACAAAATAAGGTTAATGCAAAAACACAAAATAAATAAATATCTCTTTATATCTGTAGTTCACATTCCTCTAGTTTAAAGAAAATCTTGGGTCCATTTTAGAGTATAGCAGAAAATTGAAAAATACTTTTTAGTAAAAAGGCACTTCCGGTATCCGATATTCCTCAAACTCGGAATTTCAACAACATATTTAATTCTAATTAATATTATTTAGATGACAGAATTGTGTATAAAACTGAAATAGCTCTTTTGGAAGAAAACCTAACCCCCACTCCTCCCCCCAAAAAAACCCTTACATGAATTTTTCCGGAGAAATGCTTTTGAAAATGTAAGAAGCTGTTTGGTCAGCTCCAGCCAATTAAGCACGGAAACACGGTCATGAAGCCTTAGCAAGCGTTTCCATCGCACTTAAACTATGCATTAACTACTCTATTACGCCCACTGCATTCTATGGCAAATGGTATAACTTTAACTGCCAAGCTCTCCCCTAGAAGCTGTCTCTAATTACCCTCAAGAGGTAGGAGAAACTGGATCTGGAAGCGCGGCCATCGAGGCAAGTCGCAAGATCAACCTTAAAAGGGTAATACTTGAAGAAGTCTATACAAGCTACAAAAAAGAAAGCAGCCAGTCAAGGATCAAGAGCCCTCGTACTGTCGACAACACAAATCTGAGTTATTCAAGAAACTACTAGTAACAGCCAATCATCTGTCGCAACTCACTTTCCGTCTAAATCACTATTACGGACCACAGAGTTTTCACCTAGCCTACCGCAACAGCTGTTCGACTATTAGAACAAGCTGGAGTTCTAAATAATCATACGCTCTTCAAGCGACTTCAGCTGACGCTATCATTCATCATCAACATTATAACTCTTCGTTCACTCAGTCTCCTCTTAAATTCTCCTCTACCTCCAGATATAGTTGAATATAAATTGTGACTGTAGTGATAGTTTGTGTATTCATTTTCAACATCATTCCCCAACTTTCCTCCTGATATATTACAAAATCGCAGAAAGATAGGTAACATATATTAAGTCCAAATGATGACTTGCCTTCTTTCTATTGTTTCCAGTTCATACAATACCATATTAAGTAGGCAAAATGTAACAGGTTCATATATCATTAATTTGCCTTCTTTACGTTAAAAAAAAGTGAAGTTGTCAAAATCAAAGTGTAGACTTACAATAGTGTCCCATAGTTAGAAAATGAAAAATTCGACATATTACGAATTATTACTCCTTACTTCTCCAGTAAAGTACACTAACTGAACATGTAGATTGATCAGCAAAGAAATTGTTAGCGGGACAGGTTTAACTCTGTGACGGTGTATGAATGGTGTAGTTTGAATGAGAGCGAGTTCTCAGTCGAGCGCATTTTTATACTTTTGTCTTAACTCCCCTACTACTACTTCTTTTTTCAGTATCGTAGGTAGTTGATCTCGGGTCTTTTTCCTACGGCTAAAATCTGAACTGTTCATGGTAGGGGGATATATCACGGCTAGATGACTTTAATGGTACAACTTGTACAAAAATATTGCTTGCCACAAGGCAAGGAATTGTTGACTACAAATATTGACAACTATCCAGTACCACTAGACCTTCCATAGTGTGCTTTTCACACCTCTGGTTTTAACATTTCACTCTATTAGTGCAATCAATACTAATACCATTCGACCATTGGGAAATTTGGATAATAAAAATTTAGAACGTAATCCACTTTTAAGAAAAACAGAAGTACGAGAATTATAAGTAATTGAAAGTCTTGATGCGTTTTACATCAGACTGTTTTGGTCAATTGGGAGTTTATATAATCGCTTAAATGATTAAACTTCCATTTTGAAAAAACATTTATTTAATAAAAAAACATTGATTAGTAAAAACTGCTTATAACTAACTAACGGTAGGTATGCAATTATTTCTTTTTCTTGTTTTTATGAAAATTTTCTTCGAAGACCAGCTGTGGCATCAAAGAGTTGTTTATTTGTGAATTCTCCTCTCATGTCTAACATGTAATATAGATATTTACCTTGTACTTTAATAGGTAAATGCACCTTTGCGTTATGTCTGCTCTCGGCTGCACTTACCTGAAAAAGTTTCCAAGTTAAAAAAAAAACACAAAATTAACTTGAATCTAAAATTACTAGATTAACCTTATTTAATGGAACATCCATAATTCTGTTTTTGCCAAAGGGTGTATACGTTACAAAAGAAACTGTGTTTCCACCTTTTCTTAAAATCAGGAAACGTACTGATTTTAAAGTATAAGACCATGACCCAACTAACACCACGTAACCTGAAAGATTTGGTTAAAAATTAACTTGCAATAATATCATAGTTTAATTTTCGTAAGTGGTAGTTATTTTTATTTTAACAAAAAAAATTTCAGTTGATACACAATGCGCCATCAACTCTAATAAGTTACTTCTTGATATTACCCAAAAGAGCACAGAAAATTGCTATTGTATTACGATATTTGTTTTCACCAAGATTAATCCTTCGCCACCATGATAAGTTTCCTGCATTTTCCTTTGACACTGGGGCATCCCTTAGAGTTGTGTATGAAAAACTTGAAAGATACATCCAAAATCCGAATTGTGTGATGCCAAACAAATTTAAATACTTAAAATATTTTGGATTCTCATATTTAAAAAGAATAATATCTTTGGTAATGTTAGTATTTACATTGAGAAAATTCGTAACTTTCCTGTCAAAACTTTTTTTTGCTAAAATTTGAAACACATTTTCACTTTTACAAAAAATAGTTCTGCACCCGATGAGAAGCATCATCAATAACAAAAGTACAACCTCCAAACTGAAACTAACCTTACTCGCAAACTGAAAGTTTATCAGTGTTGTCTTCATGCATTTTCTTACCAATTAAAATTTTGCCGAAGAAGCATTTATATTATACATAGAAGGACGTGTGTATGACTTACTTATTAATTATTTAAACTTAAGACTCCGAGTAAACAGTAAAAAATCTGGTGTGAAACACTCACACAACCTTCTCTTACTGCAGTTTACAAAATTGTAATTGACCAAATTTTATAGTTACTATACCAAATTTATTTATGCAGAAAATCGCGCAAACTGAAAAAACGCAATTCCGGTTATTAATTTTCTTGAAACTCGAAATTTTGGCAATCTGTCTATTTCTAATTAATACTGTTTAAATGGCAGGATTGTATAATCAACTAAGATAGCACTATAGAGGAAAACATAACCCTCCCCCTCACCCGTTAAATGATTACTCGTAAAAATGTTTTAAAGCGAGATTAGTAATCACCCGGTAAAACCATTGTAAACACCCTTCGCCTTTTTTCCAGCGCCTGAAAAGGTAGAGAAATGAACATTTTAAGCTTTCCATTAGTCAAAAAAGAAACCAAAGTCATAATTTCAAAGTGACATCTTTTTTTATGATCCAAAACCAACCACATGGCGAGTTTACGCAGAAGAACTGAATAAATACTTATGTAACAAAATGAAAAAATACAATCTAGAGAGATGTTACGATATGATTTACTTCATTAGACATTGTGTTTAGAATTAACATGAATGACATCGTTAACTTAATCTTAATGACAATACCAAGCAATTAAATTGATTATAAGTTATGTAGTTTCCTTAGTGATGAAACTGTGATAGAATACTACAATATTAAAAAAGATTATCGAGGAGTAATTAGTAATAATATTAAAGCGTATTTTGAAAACTTATTTTGTTTACATAATGTGAATAACCCTACTGAATTCTGGTCCGCTATTAATAAATTTAGATTTAAACCTGCTGAACCAAACCAAATTAGCTGTCAGGACTGGGAACAGATTATAACTCAATTTTGCCTCCTAAATTTTATAATGATTTCCAATTCTTTGGACCATTTGATCCTGTTTTGGATGTAGACATAACTCTAGATGAAGTGTTGTTAAGTATAAACAATAGTAAACGTAATAAAGCCACCCGATTGGATCTCATTCCTAATGAAGTTTTAAATGTTTTAATTCATCTTGGTTGGAATATTTATTGCGTCTATTTAATCAGATATTGTGTGCTGAGTCCACTCCAGGGCTTGGTCTCTAATTAGAATGAAATTAATTCATAAAAAGGGAGATTCTCGCAATCTATATAACTGTAGAGGCATTGCCATTTTTAATAATCTCTCAACAATGTATATAATTTTTACAAATGTATATAACGGTCTAGTTCAAGAACTTACTTCCCGAGCAACAAATGGGCTTCCGGAAAGGACGAAGATGTCGCGCTTATGTTTTTACGTTTTCTGCAGCTATAAATATTTCTCTTAGACTGAAAAGAAGCAAAGTTTTTGCTGTTCTGTCGATTAGAGCTTTCGACTCTATAAATCATAATAAATTGTGGTTTGAATTATACAATTGGGCTTAAGCAAAAAAATTTGCGTTTAACGATGAGCTTTCATGTTAATGCTGCTATGGTGATTTCTGATGGCTTAACTGAGATTTCCATAACAGGGAGTTTTGCAAGGCGAAATTTTGAGCCTCTTTTTTTTTCTCCTTATAGTGTTTAATATTGTTGAATTTTTTATTAGTCGTAACTCTACCGGCCTCCCTATAAATAATGAAAACGATTTACATATGATATTATATGTAGATGATATGGACTACTCTCACCCGCTTGGATAGGGGCCCAAAGAAATCTGGATATACTACTAGATTATTGTATCGAAAATAGCCTAACGGTGAATATAAATAAATATTTTGCTATAATTTTTGTTAAAGGCGGTAATTTTTCTAACGTTCAACATTTAATGTATAACTCTCAGTATATCGAATTTTACAGTCAGTTCACCTATTTAGGTGTTCCGTTTTTCTTCCACTAAATTCATTGGAACAAGCGAACACTTACTTCTCAGGAGAAGTAACGCTACAGCTGTGGTGCTATCCCTATTACAAAGATGTTGGAGTGATGACTGGAAAACTAAAATCCATTTATATGATTCCATTTCTGAAAGTGTGCTGTTGTGCTTTGTTACGCCCCTTAACTTCCGGGGCACAGAATAGGTGTCAGCTTTCTCAGTGGAGAAGGGGGGGGTCTGTCATAGAGAGATAAAAGTTGAGCGCCACAGCGTTTTTAGTAAAAGAGAGGGGAAAACGACGAAACCCACAAAAAAAGGAATAGAAGAACAAAAAAAAGGAGAATAATAATAATAATAATAATAAAATGTATAAGGATGAAGGAAAAAAAAAATAATTAAGTTAACAAGGTCCGGGATTTGAACCTGCGATGCTAGCGGCGTGAGGCCAACACGTTACCTGTACTCAACTGACTCAAATTTGACTATGATGGTTTCATTTGAATCAACAGACTACTGTAGCTCAGCGCCTGCGCTCTGTATTACCAAATAATCTATTTTCTTGAAAGACAAATTTAAATAATTAAAAAGGATTTTTAACTCTCAGTTAACAAAGAAAAAAAAAGCGAAGGCAAAGAAAAACAAAATCAATTTACAGTACAAAAATAATGAACTAATCTTATTTATTTAGGAATACATCAATATTATAGAATTTGGTAATATTATAAACATAAAAAAAATGGCAAAACGATTTTCTTTCGACTTTAATTTCTTAACAGCAACTCAAATCTAAATCTCTAATAAATATTGTTTAATACTAAGAAATGTTAATTTCACTGGTATTTAACTACTGAATGTTTCTGGTAGGATAGGTTATTGTGCACTTAATATTGTAGATTTTTAATGGCCCTGTTCGGTAAAATCAATGAACTTCAACAAAAAAAACAGTAATGGGTATCTGTGAATAGAGTTCTTATGAAGTTTCTGTACAGAACATTTAATTATCGACAACTCACTTTTTCCTAATAGTACGATCGTACCTGCAAATACGTGCTTCTTGTCAATCTCTTTTGGGAAGGCTAATAGATTCCGTCTTTAAATCCCCTTTCAGGTATTACTTCTCCTCTTCTCAATTTTCCGGAAGTTCAAATTAGCACAGAATACAAAATATTGCATAAAACCACAAAGGAATGCCTTCTCCTCGGACTCTCATTCTACACTGCTCTCAGTTTTGGAATCGTGTCAAATTTTCGATATCGAGTTTTCACCGGAAATATCCGTTTTGAGGTCCCCTGAGTCCAAAAAGTGGTTTTTAGCAAATGGTCTGTGTGTGTGTGTGTGTGGTGTGTGTGTTTGTGTGTATGTGAACAGCATAGCTCAAAAACGAAAAACTGTAGAAAACTCAAACTCAATATTCCGTTTAGATATCACCATGGCATCTGACGGTGGCTCATCTGTCAAAATTCCTCAACCGGAAGTACCACTTTACTAGTTGGTTTTTTTACTTTTTGGAATTTTTCTCAAAAATGGCTCCAACGATTTTCTTCAAACTTTGTACATCAACCACACATACAAAGAGCTACAACTTTTATTTAAAACATTTTTCCGGAAAAATTCATTTAAGGGCACTTTTGGGAGAGAGGTGGGGTTAGGTTACCCTCTAAACTGCTATTGCAGGTTATTACACAATTCGGTCATTTAAATAATGTTAATTAGAATTAAATATGTTGTTAAAATTCCGAGTTTGAGAAAAATCTGAAAACCGGAAGTGCTTTTGTTTTAACACTTTACTAAATATGATTTTTTTCACTTTTTCGCGATTTTCTCCAAAATGGCCCCGACGATTTTTTTGAAACTACACATATGAACTAAATATTCGAAAGATCTACAACTTTTATATAAAACATTTCTCTGGGAAAATTCATTTAAGGGCACTTTTAGGAGAGGGGTAGGGTTACAGCTTCTTCTAAAGTGGTATCATACTTGATTATACAACTCTATCATCCAAATGAAATTAATTAGAAATAAATAGATGGCTAAAATTCCGAGTTTCAGGAAAATTAGTAAACCAAAAGTGCGGTTTTACTAGACAGTTTTTTCAGTTTTTGACGAATTTCATTAAATTTGGTACACAAACTATAAAATTTATGAATTATAATTTTGTGAACTGGAGTAAGAGAAAGTTGTGTGAGTGTTTCACACCAGATTTTTACTTTCTTTTACTCCTAGTAAGAGGAAGTATTGTAATCGTGTCAAATTTTCGATATCGAGTTTTCACCGGAAATATCCGTTTTTTGGTCCCCTGAGTCCAAAAAAGTGGTTTTTAGCAAATGGCCTGTGCGTGTGTGTCTGTGTGTGTGTGTGTGTGTGTGTGTGTGTGTGTGTGTGTATGTATGTGAACAGCATAGCTCATAAACGAAAAATCGCAGAAAGTTCAAACTTGATATTCCGTTTCGGTATCACGATGTGATCTGACAGTACGTTATCTGTCAAAATTCCTCAACCGGAAGTACCACTTTACTAGTTGGATTTTTTACTTTTTTGCAATTTTCTCAAAAATGGCTCCGACGATTTTCATTAAACGTCAAACATCAACCACACATACAATGAGCTACAACTTTTATTTGAAACATTTCTCCGAGAAAATGCACTGAAAGGCACTTTTGGGGGCGGGGTGGGGTTAGGTTTCCATCTAAAGTGCTATTTCAGTGTGTAAGACAATTCTGTAATCTAAATAATGTTAATTAGAATTAAATATGTTGTTGAACTTCCGAGTTTCAAAAAATCGGATAACCGGAAGTGCGTTTACTTTACCACTGTACTGAATGATTTATTCACTTTTTCGCAATTTTCTCAAAAATGGCTCCGACGATTTTTTTGAAACTTCGCATATAAACTAAACATGCAAAGATCTACAGGTTTTATCTAAAACATTTCTCTGGAAAAGTTCTTTTAAGGGCACTTTTAGAGGAGGGGTGGGGTCAGATTTTCATCAAAGTGCTATCTTAGTTGATTGTACAATTCTATCATCCAAACATAATTAGTTAGAAATAAATAGATGGTTGAAATTCCGAGTTTCAAGAAAATTAGTAAACCGGAAGTGCGCTTTTACTGATTAGTTTTTTAGTTTTCGACGAATTTCATTAATTTTGGTACACAAACTATAAAATTCGTCAATATCATTTTGAGAACTGGAGTAAGAGAAAGTTGTGTGAGTGTTTCACACCAGATTTTTTTTTTTAATTCAAAATTTTCGACGTTGCTACTTCTCTCCATGGGCGCGCTAGTGTCGTCTTCTTACTTCTAAAAATTGTTGGCCCCCTCACACTCATTGTTATTTATTATTATCAAACTAATTTATGTACACCGATTAAAAATAACCTAATAAATACTTAATTCAAATCAACTGTACATTCAAATTATCCTATTTCCTTTTTTTTTCTTATTGATTTGATTATCAGTAGTCAATAAAACTAGCATTGTCTTTTGTTCAATTATTTTTCTTTAGAATAGTTCCTGTTATTTTTGGCTGACTTAAATTCGTTACAGCTTATCGGAAGTAAGGAGTTCTTGTTTTTCTCATATTTTGGAAAGGCACCAATTAAGATTTTTAAAACTATTATTACATTTATCAAAATGCCTAATTCTTATGCCAGACTAGAAACTGGTAGAAATCACACAAACGGATATTAAAAAAAAAAATCTTTAATCGGATATTGAACTGGTGGCAATTTTTGCTTTAAATGCCAAATCATCGATTCCCTAAATTATGCTATTCCAGATTGCTAGAATTGAGTTATTTTATTGAGTATGCCATGTAATTGGGTAGCAGAAATGAGAAAATATTTAATTTCTATTGACGCAGATCATATTTGGAAAGCCCAAGATTCCCAATTAGTTCAAGATAACTACCAATCGTTGTTGTGGTTGGTTCCGCAGAGCTGGAAAGCATCAGAGATATTTTCCGTGATAGCCTGCTTCTTTTTGTGATCATCAACCGGTGTGGGGCGTTCGCCCATCATCAGGATGCTCTGTGCATATCTATGTTATCTCATGTTTGACAAAAAACATTCTGATTGGTTGGGCAAACGCCCGAAACCCGTCGATGCCCACAAAAAAAAGCCGGCTATCACTGAAAATATCTCTGATACTACCATAATCTGTTAGATTCTTTCAAAAATAACTTATTCTATTGGGACACATTGATTTCGTTTTAAACTATCAATATAGTACTTCTCTTACTCTTGTGAAACATATCTTAGTTTTAATACACATATTGAAAGTTGAGATTAATTGCTCAATTAAGTTTAGCACGTAAGAATTTTTCAGCATTTATATAAACAGAGAGAGACTCCACTCGGTTTTGTAAATTTTGTATTCTGAACGAACCCGATGATTTAGCTCATAATATTGTAGTCTGCCCAGCATTTGTCACTTTAAGAAATACATTTATTATTAAATATTTTCTGCCTTCTATTAATAAGAAGCAACAATTAATAAATTTATTACTTCCTTGATGCCAGGGCATTCAAATAAATTAAATGATATACTTTTATTTTTCACTGAATTGTGAAAATACAGAAAACTGCTTATTTAGTTTAAATAATTTCAGATACATTGTTGTTATATTTCGGCTAATTTAAAATCGTTAGGTATAATTGCACACTTTATCTTAATATGATAAACATTATTTTATTCCAGTGATGATGATGATGATGATGACGACGATTATTATTATTAGATTATGATTGTTATGACGAAGATGATGATGATTATTATTATTAATTATTTAATTATTAGTTATTATTATTGTTAATTACTTTTATTATTGTGACCATTTTTGTTTGGTTCTTTTAACAGAACAATATGTTAAATTTCTGATCTTTGTTTATTATTTATTTTTCCTTCACCGAGATATTATGTTTGTTTTCATTCGCAATGTATTACTATTTTAGTATTAAATTTATCTCAAATCTATTTGTAACATATTATGATTAATTTTGTAATTTGTTATAGAAGTATTCTTTTTTAGTACATCTATTGTATATGTTGCGTCGTCTTGCCCGGTTATGCCTGTAGGGGAAAACTTCAGCGTGCGCCCTCGTCGTCCGGCCAGACATCCTGTTTTCTCCCCCTTTTTAATTCTTTCCCGCCAATTCTCTCGCGCGTTCGCGCCTTCTCTCGCGACTCCGGACGTTGGTTTCCCCTTCACAACCGCCCCCTTTTACCTGGTTAATCATTCCTTTTCTTCACTTGTGTTTTGGTTCGCTTCACGTTGTTACACCTCAAACCCTTTGAGTTGCACAAGGTTGCCGCTAGCTGCAGTGGAGATGGGAGGTTCAGGAAAATGTGGGTAAACGGGAAAATAGTAAGGGAAGTTCGAGGATGCCACTCTGTTTTTTTTCCTTTTCAGAGGTTCAACAGAGAAACCTATCTTAAATAAAGAACAAATAAAATGAACAATTACCTTGGCTCCTTTCAAGTAATTAAATAAAGTTACGTTACTGTAATAATCATAAAAATCTGGTTATTAACAATAAAAAATATTGTTTTCTAAAATAAAAATAATAAAAAAAATGCGAAAATGTTTACTGTTTTAAAGCGGGCGCCTTACCACGCTCAGCTAACGAGTTACCTGCTATACAGTTTTAGCTTATTAAAATTTGCTGATTTATATGGCCTGTCAGCAACTTTTGACAAAAAGGGAAAATAGGAAATAACGCCAAGTAAATTTAAAACATACATATAATTAAAATAACACAAAATTACAATTCGGGAAAATAAAGAAATAACATTAGAATGAAATAAAAGAAAATAAATGAAATAAAATAAACGTTTAACTTAAAATCTACATACAATATTTCAATTAATCTGGCCAACAGAAAGTACTATTAGAAATGATCTGCTTCTCACCGGCCCTAAGCTTCAGGCCGACATCGCCACGCTTCTACTTCGCTTTCGCCTGCACCGCCGATATCAGGCAGATGTATCGCCAAATCCTCATCTTGTCTGAGCATCGGGATTACCAACGCATCGACTGGCGCTTATCCGAACAGGAACCACTTCAGCCTTTCAGACTTAATACAGTGACTTATGGCGTTTCATCGGCACCCTATCTGGCACTTCGCACCATTCGACAACTCGCCCTTGTTGAAGGGGATAAGTTTCCCCAGGCAAAAATGACGCTTCTTCATGAAGCATACGTAGACGATCTCCTTACTGGCGCTGTATCTGTTGCAGAAGCCCAAGTCCTGCGCACGCAGCTCCAACAGCTTCTCATGGCGGGCGGGTTTGAACTCCGCAAGTGGGCTTCTAATTGCCCAGCACTTCTAAGGGATCTCCCCGCAGATCACTGCCGTCCCTCTACTTCTGATGACTCGTTGTCTCTTGACCACGATCCCATTCTGAAACTTCTCGGCTTGGGCTGGAACCCTGCTTCCGATAATTTCTTTTATGCTGTGCGCATGTCCCAGGCGGCGTACACTAAACGCACCGTCCTTAGCCAAATGGCTCGTATAGTCGATCCGTTGGGGTGGTTGATTCCAGTCACCTTCAAGGCTAAACTATTCTTTCGTCATCTGTGTCGGCTACAGCTGGATTGGGACCATCCACTGCCTCAAGAACTTTCCATACACCACGACCATACACTGGCACGACTTTTAAAACTATATCCCGGACCTGGGACACATCCAAATACCTCTACATCTGCCCGACGTTCTCCCCCTATCCGTCCATCACCTTGTTGGATTTTGTGACTCCTCTGTGTCTGGGTATGCCGCCGTGGTATACTTACATACTGCCTCTCCTAGTGACCGACCCAATGTTAACCTCTTGACCGCCAAATCAAAAGTCGCCCCCAACATGTTGCTTTCGCTTCCCCGACTGGACCTTTGCGGAGTCCACCTTATCGCTAAGCTTCTCAATGCCGTTAAATCGCGCATGCTTCCTCAACTCGAAGCTTCTATAGTCGCCTTTTGTGACTTCACCGTTGCTCTTGCGTGGATTCGCGGCGAGAGCCATCGTTGGAAAACGTTCGTGGGGAACCGCGTGGCCGACATCCAAGACCTCATATCACTTCACTCCTGGCGACATGTCTCCACTACGGACAATCCCGCAGATTGCGCATCAAGAGTAGCTCCCTATCATCTCCAACCCCCTGTGATGGAATGAGCCTCGTGGCTCGCTTCCGAATCCGCGAATTGGCCGAAAGCATCGGCGGCTGTTGATGCGGATTCCGTACAACAATAGGCCAAACCTCCTCCCCTGGTTGAACTGACAGTTACCGCCACTGAAGATGATTACATTAATCGCTTCTCGTCGCTTCTTCTACTTAAGCGTATCACCGCTTATTGCTTACGTTTCATCTTCAATTGTCGTAACCCGTCCGCGCCTCGCAGGGGCTTCACCGTTTCCGAATTACAGAGAGCGACCGATGCCCTCGTTCGCTCCGTTCAAAATAGGCATCTAGCTAAGGAACTCCAGGAAGCGCAAAACCCGCAGTCGCGTCATCGCCTGGTGCGCCAATTGCATCTCTTTCTGGACGATCATCAGTTACTCCGCGTCGGTAGAAGACTGTCATCCGCCTCCCTTCCTTATGGCTTTCGCCACCCTGTATTGCTCCCGAAGGATCATCAGCTCATGCGGTTTCTCATAGACGACGCCCACGCCCGCTTGCTGCATGCTGGGGCTTTGGCTACTCATGCCTAGTTACGCAGGTATTATTGGATATTAGACGGGCGCAACGTGGTGTGCCATCGCATCGGCCGCTGTTATAAATGCTTCACTGCTAGGCCTCGCTCCATCAACCAACCCCCCCCGAACGCATCACCGTTGCTACCGCCTTCACCATCACCGGTATGGATTTTGCCGGACATTTCAGCATTTTGAGCGCACGCCTTCGTGGTGACGTTGTTACCAAAGGCTATTTGGTAGCCTTTATTTGCTTCGCTACCAAGGCCGTTCACTTTGAGATAGCTTCTGAGCTTTCCACTTCGGCGTTCCTAGCCGCGCTTCGCCGCTTCATTGCTCGCCGAGGGCTCCCCACAACCATCTTTTTGGACAACTGGACCAATTTTGTGGGGGCCCATAACAAAAACTTCGAAAGCTCGGCCGCCTACTCTGCAATGACCAGCATCAGCAGGCCGTCTGCCGCGCTGCCTCGGCGGTAGGTATTGACTGGCGCTTCATTCCGCCTGCAAGCCACACTTCGGAGGTCTTTGGGAGGCCGCTATAAAATCGGCCAATATCACCTCATCCGCGTTATCGGTGACCAACGGCTGACACATGAAGAGCTCCTCAGTCGTTACTGACATCGAGGCCATCCTGAGCCCCTAACTCCTGGCCACTTACTGGTTTTCCGCCCCTAACCGCTCCTCCTGAGCGTGATGGCACCACTCTCAGCATCAGCCGCCTTTTCCGTTGGCAACTTACCCAGCGGATTCAGCAGGACTTTTGGAAGCGCTGGCGCTAGGAGTACCTAAACACGCTTCAGCAGCATACCAAATGGCTTCTTCCGGCCACGGAGATCAGTCCAGGCATTGTCGTCCTTGCGCATCAGAACAACGTTCCACCCCGCCAATGGCCGCTCGGTCGCATCACCGCCCTGCATCCCAGCCGCGATTCCATCAAATGCGTTGCGGATGTCCAAACTGCGTCCGGCGTAATTCGCCGCCCTTTGGTCAAGCTTTGCCCATTATCTTCCCAATAAAGTCTGAAGCCGATGCTTCAGGGCGGGCGGGATGTTGCGTCGTCTTGCCCGTTTATTCACGTTGGAAAACTTCCAACTTCCGCGTCGTCCGGCCAGACATCCTGTTTTCTCCCTCTTTTTAATTCTCTCCTGCCAATTCTCTGGCGCATTCGCGCCTCCGGTCGTTGGTTTCCCCTTCACAGCCACTCCTTTTTCCCTGGTTAATCATCCCTTTTCTTCACTTGTGTTTTGGCTCGCTTCACGTGCATATGTGTGTATTTGTTCTCTGCGTCATCATTTACTGCTTCATCATTAGATTTCACCGCCTCAACGGGTGTATTGCGTTTACAAGGCAGGTCTTTCATCTCTGCCTCCAACCAGCTTCCGAGAGGTCTTATTCGCATCAACGAACGCACGCTTCCGTTCACCCGCTTCATTCACCAATTACCTTTCCCGCAACTTCCTTTCATACACACCCATACCGAACACATTTACACATATACTCAGCCTCCTTTATACCCTTTTACGCTTCCTAGCGTCTTTCACAGCTTCTCCGGCTCAACATACGCTTCTCATTCATCATAACCGCATCTAAGGTAAGCTAATTAAAACTATATTGCCTTGTAAATGTTCATAATTGCGTGTTTCATTAAGCCCCTCTACGCTTACGAGTTCACGCCTACGAGTGAACAGTATACAAATTTCTTTTTCTTTGTAATTTTCCCAGAGAAATGTTTTATATAAAAGTTGTAGATCTTTGAATGTTTAGTTCATATGTGTAGTTTCAAGAAAATCGTCGGGGCCATTTTGGACAAAATCGCGAAAAAGTGAAAAAATCATATTTAGTAAAGTGTTAAAACAAAAGCACTTCCGGTTTTCCGATTTTTCTCAAACTCGGAATTTCAACAACATATTTAATTCTAATTAACATTATTTAAATGACCGAATTGTTAAATAACCTGAAATAGCAGTTTAGAGGGTAACCTAACCCCACCCCTCTCCCAAAAGTGCCCTTAAATGAATTTTTATGGAAAAATGTTTTAAATAAAAGTTGTAGCTCTTTGTATGTGTGGTTGATGAACAAAGTTTGAAGAAAATTGTTGGAGCCATTTTTGAGAAAAATTCCAAAAAGTAAAAAAACCAACTAGTAAAGTGGTACTTCCGGTTGAGGGAGCATTTGACAGATGCGCCACCGTCGCTGCCTGGTGATATCTACACGGAATATTGCGTGTTTGCGTTTTCTACGGTTTTCGTTTATGCGCTATGCTGTTGCAACCTACACACCTCACACGGTTCACACAGACCATTTGCTAAAACCCAGACCATTTGCTAAAAACCATTTTTTGGACTCAGGGGACCTCAAAACGGATATTTCCGGTGAAAACTCGAATATCGAAAATTTGACACGATTACAATACTTCCTCTTACTAGGAGTAAGAGAAAGTAAAAGGTGATATGTTGAGTGGAATGCATAATAAAAAACTTAATTATAAA
This sequence comes from Triatoma infestans, assembly GCA_011037195.1. Taxonomy (NCBI): domain Eukaryota; kingdom Metazoa; phylum Arthropoda; class Insecta; order Hemiptera; family Reduviidae; genus Triatoma; species Triatoma infestans. Next base: position 39,054 of record JAAEAF010014844.1, read on the forward strand.
AAACCATATTTAGGTATACATGCTTGCGAGGATGTGAATGTTGTGTGAAAAAGTGAAATAATGACTGGAATCCATAGTTATAAAAAACTTAATAATAAAAATCGCTTAATTTTAAATGATGTTAGTTTAAATCGTTATTTAATTTAATTTAAATTTATTTAATATATTTTATATTGGTTAGTTAATTGTAAAGTAAATCTTTATCACACAGAGCACAAAAACCCTCTAAAGACAACCCACTCACTCTCTCTCTCTCATTCCCCGAAAACACACACAGTGTCACCACACACAATTTCAGCCACAATCGACACACCACATACCATCGATTATTTCGCTGTTCTATATATTCGGCCATCCTGGGTTGGGATTGTCCTCGATCCCCCTTTTGGTTAGCGCATCTCATAGTCTTTCAAGTACGCTGGCATTCTTCTTTCTCTTTCCACGCGCCTTCTCCTCCCTTCGTTCTCCGTTTTCCCGTTGTCTTCATCGTTCAATACAGCGAGTGCATTATCTTGTTCTTCCTCTTCTTCTACTTCACCTTCTCCTACCTCTGGCCGCCACAGTTTCATATCATTCACGTGGACTGACGTAGCGAAACGTTTTCCTTCTTTCTCCTCCAAATCACTCACAGTGTACGAATCCTTACCACGAACTGCGGTTACCACCATCGGTCCTTTATAACGAGGTTGTGTCTTAGTAGGTTCGCCGGTATGTACTGCCACTCGTCGAATGAACACCAAATCCGCTACTTCGAATGAGGGTGCTTTGCAAATCCTAGCGTCGAATGCCAACTTCATTTTCTTCTGCTCTGCTAATATTTTCTGCCGGATCTCTCGTCTTATTTCTGGTCGTTCATAATCTTGATTTACAAATTCTCCTAGACTTGTATCCAGGCTTACGAACCTTGGTTGGTAGCCATACAGCGTTTCATATGGAGATTTACCTGTAGTCCTGTTCACACCTGAATTAAGAGCTAGCTCGCACTCTAACATACGGTTGTCCGAATCAGTTCCGTCTTCTCTCTCAATTAATGACTTGATCGTTGGCAACACGGTTTTATTCACCCTTTCCACCATTCCATTTGCTCTTGGGTGCCTAACTGATACGACATTATGCTTTATTCCATGTCCTCGACAATAGTCCTTAAATGTCTGACTAGTGAAATCGGTACCTCGGTCGGTCACTATCATTTTGGGTATACCCCTCTCCTTAAAGGCTTTCACGTGTTTAAGAGGGTATAGCTTGGTGAATCTGGTTAGATTTTCGGTAATGGCCAACAAAGTTGGTTTCCCTTTTTGCTCCGTGGAAACGGTCCTAAATGATCCATATGCACCACACTAAACGGTCGTTCTCTTGGGAGAATAGGATAAAGTTCTCCCTTTTCCTTCCCAGCTGGAGTTTTATTCAGCATACATTGGATACAAGTGTTAATATAGCTCCTTACATATCTCCTCATGGCTGAAAACCAGTAGTATCTTTAGACGTAATCTAGGCTCCGGTCCAGCCCGAAGTGACCCATCATATTAATATAGCTTGGACAGCTAGAGTCTTCCTAAAGCTGTTGGGGATCATGAGCAGCTCTTTCCTTCAACATTCTTATAGAGGATTCCATTAATTAATCCTACACCATTCATTGTTGCTTCTCCCCTGGTGACCTCTCCTCCAATGGCTTCGCCATAATTTCTCTTAGCCTCTGCAGTTTCTCGTCCGACAATTGCCATAGTTTTACCTGCTCTTTCCGGGTTAGAAATGTCAGTACCTCTCCCATGCTTTCCACATCTGTATTGTTCTGTTCCGGCCATACGGCTCTATTCAGAGCGTCCACATGTTTCATCTTGGTACCTGGGCGATATTTCACCTGAAAGGTATATTCCTGCAATTGATTATACCATTGACATATCTGGGGGTTTCTTGTCCTGTTTGAATTGAAATATATGAGTGCCTGACAATCTGTTAGTATGACGAACGGAATATCGATCAAGAATTGCCGTAGCCTCTCCACACTCCATACTATGGCTAATAATTCAAAACGACTGGATGGATAATTCCTTTCGGCATCGGAAGTCCTTTTGCCTTACGCAATAGACTAAATGTAACCCACCGTCCTTACCTTCCTGCAAAAGCATTTCTGCTAGACCTTCTTTACTGGCATCGGTGTGTAACTCCGTTTTAGCATTAGGGTTGTATAACCGTAGAACTGGTTCTCTCACCATCACTGATTTTAACTCTTCAAATGCTTCTTGTTCTCTGTCTGTCCATATAAATAGAATATTCTTTCTCGTTAGCATCGTTAGCGATAATGCATGACGCGCGAAATTGGATATAAATCACCTAAAGAATCCTACCAGTCCTAAAAATTGTAGAACTTCATGAGGGTTTCTGGGTGCCGGGTAATTTGCTATGGACTCTGTCTTTCTTGGCCCTGGCTTTATACCTACTGCTGAAATTACAAATCCAAGATACTCGATCTCGGTTTTCCTGAAGTGACATTTTTGAAGTCGAAGAGTTAACTTGGCATCTCTGAGCGCCTTTAAGACACTTCTCAATTTAGTAATAATTTCATCCCATGTTACTGCTGGTAATAGGAGATCGTCCAAATAACATAAGACCGCTTTATTTCTAAGTTTTCCTGAGGCTCTATTCATCAATCTCGTAAATTCAAACGGAGCATTCTTTAATCCAAATACCATTCTTTCAAACTGTGCATGTTCATCCGGTGTAATGAAAGCAGTTTTCTCTTTCGCTTCCTCGCTCAACGGTACTTGCAAATAACCGTGGGCGAGATCGAGCGTAATAAACATCTGGGCGCCGGCTAATGCTTCTAATTGATCGTCTATATTTGGTATAGGAAATGTTTTCGTGATTGTTTGATTGTTTAATTTTCTATAGTCCACGACCAATCGCGAGTCTCCATTCTTTTTCTTTACCAAGAGTACTGGGCTAGCATATGGGGATTTCGTTTTAGACACTACTCCCGCGACACTCCATTCCTCAACAATCTTCGCTATTATATTTCTTTCTCGAGCACTCGCTCTGTAAGGTTTGGCGTACACAGGTTTACTTCCGGATTCTTCCTCTATGCTCATCTCCATTAAATCTGTTAAGCCAATCTCCGATGTCTCAGTAGCGAAACACATGGGAAATTCATTCAATAGTATCAGCAGTTATCTCTTCTGATCTGGCGTTGCATTCGGGCCAATATTCACTTCATGCTCTTCAATTATCCTCTTCATTCCTACTATCCCTATGGACCCTGTTCTCCATTTGTACATACATTCATTATCTGTCCCTTACCCAATTTATCTCCTTTTCTTAATGTACATGCATCAAAAGACTCGTTCCAAACAATGTATAATGAGACTCCCTTCCTACCGCAACTTCTATCAAATTTATACTAGTAGGGGGTAGTTTAATTTCTTCATGCGCTTTTATTATTTCATTATTATTCGTATTATTTTCAGATATCTGTAATTCTTTAAAGGGATGTTCTTCTCGATATCCGATGTTAAGTATTCCGTTGATGCTACAGAACGCTATATGTGCTTGGTCCAACATGTACGACCCACTATAACTTCATACACTTGAGCGTCATCAGGTACTATCAATACCCTAATTTCTGTCCCAACAACTCCGTCAATCAGAGACATTTTCCGTGGTAGCCTGCTTCATTTTGTGGTCATCGACCGGTTTCGGGCGTTCGCCCATCTTCAGGATGCGTTTTTCAGACAGTGTGACAACACAGACTCGTATAGAGTAACTTAGTTTCACACTAACTGAGCTCAGTTAGTGTCTGAAAAACGCATCCTGAAGATGGGCGAACGCCCGAAACCGGTCGATGACCACAAAATGAAGTAGGCTACCACGGAAAATGTCTCTGATGCTTTCCAGCTCTGCGGAACCAACCACCACAACAAACTCCGTCAATATTTAAAATTATATAGCTTGCCTCTTTCACTTAAGCTGCACAAACTACACTTCCAAATCTGGTAAGCATTACCTCAATTGGTTGTCTACTAAGATTTAGTTTCTCCGCCGTCGAATTTCTAATGGTGCAATCGCTTGCCCCAGTATCAATTAATCCTGGTATTTTTGTTGACCCATTAATTTGTATCAGTTTTATATACTTGCAACTTGTTGGCATATTTTCACAAGAGAAATTCATCTGGTCGTTCCTACTACAATCGTTTGATAGATGACCGTCTTTTCCACATTTTCGGCACACTCTCACAGCTCCTGATTGCGAACATTCTCTAGAAATATGTCCTAGCTTACCACACACATAACATTTTATGGATAATCTTGTTCTATTTGTATCATTCCTTTGTGAATTCTTGCCGACAGCAATTTTATAATCAGGTTCGGTTTTGGTGTTGGGTTGCGAATTTTCTTTTGGATCTTTATTGCCTGAGAAATTATTTTTTCGATCCGTTCCTGTATTACTTCTCATTGACTTCCTTATCCTTTGTAACCGAGCTTCGTTTACCCGCTCATATTCCTCAAGGGAATCTCTTAGTTCATCCTCGTCGTTATGTTGCATCCCAAGTAGATGATCACTAAGTTTTTTAGACCATAAACCCTCGAGTACTTGTAGCTTAATTGCCTTAAATGGCAACTTCAATGCTTTACACAATCTGATTTTTCTCTTGAAAATAATATTCCGACTCTTCGTATCTAAGCTGAATTCGTTGCATCATTTCTTTCTACTTCATACCACTATCACCCTCACCTACATAAGTTCTCTGAAATTTCTTTTCAAAATCTTTTCAAGTCTGAATACCCTTGGAATAGAACAAATCTTTTGCCGGTCCGATAAGGTTAGCTCTCGTTGTCTCTAATTTGCAGTCATCTGGCCAATCTTGCATTTTAGCGATACCATTCGGAGCTGACAACCATGCTTCAGCCTCCTCATGCCTTTGTACTTTACCATTAAATTTCTTAACATTACTATTAAAATCTGGTATAATTTTAAACTCTTTAGGTTTAGGCTTAGTCAATTCCTTGATTAACATCTCATTCTGATTTAAAATTTTACTCAAAATATTTACATTCACACCTTGTAAACTAATGCTACCTATACCTTCATCATCATTCGAACAACTACCTTCTTCGCATGCATCATCTTCAGTATCAGTTAAAGTTTCTAAATCATTTAACCTTAAACAAATTTTCCTTGCCAAAACCTCTAATTCTCCTTCCGAATCTGATCTTAAAAATTTACAAATTGATATTTTTTACTTGCAGAAAATTTCGACATAACCTCAGCTACTTTAATTTTAAACTCCTCGGAATCAGGAGTTAGTTTAAATCCATCGAACTTTCTCAATCGCTTTCTGTTTCCTCTATCTCCTTCATTCTTATAAATTAATTGGTGTAATAATTTGATTGTCTTCGTAGGAGCATCTCCTATATTTCTTTTTAGCCAGGCGATAGTTTCCATTCTCATGCAATATTAAATTATAATCAGGTAAAAAAAACTAAAAATTAGTACTTACAGTATAAAAAGAATTTTTAGTTTTTTTTACCTGATTATAATTTCATATATATATATAAAAGATCGAACTCAGTCCAAAATATTAGAATAAAATGTCACACACACAAAATAATAAAACAAATGATACAAAACGAAATAGTCTTTTTAATAATTCTGTCTCTAAAAGTAATTCTAAAATTTAACACATTCACTATAACTGATCCTACTTCTGAATATCTGTAGGCGATTAAATAAAACAAAAAACTATATATATTATTTCAAACGTTTATTATAATTGTAAATAAAACACTAATACAAGTGGCACACTACTTTTTCACACAGCACCCTCTAAATACAACCCACTCACTCTCTCTCTCATTCCCCCAAAACACGCACAGTGTCACCTCACACAATTTCAGCCATAATCGACATACCACGTACCATCGATTATTTCGCTGTTATAGAAAAATATATATATATTGGGAGCTAATTAGACGAATCTTTGCTTTATTGAACTATTGCAGTGGTTTTTAAACTGTGTTCAAAATAAAAATTATAAAGCACTCATATTGACTAGTGTTTATTAACTAAAAAATATAAAGATACTTTATTCATGCAAAATACCCAGAAGTTTCTTACACAGCTGTAAACATTTTATTGCCATTTGGAACTTTAAGCCAAAAATCTTTCTCAACATACGTGGCAACAAAAACAAAGTATAGAAACAAATTAAATACAGAATATAAAATGCGACTGCAAATAAATCAACATAAGTAGCTAGAGTTCAACAGTTTGTGTAAAAAAAATGCATGCACACCCTAGTCACCAATTATGTACAATGTATGGGTAGGTGAAACCTGGAGCACGAGTCAGTGAGTAAATTACACTATCAGAGATATTTTCCGTGGAGCCTGCTTCATTTTGTGGTCATCGACCGGTTTCGGGCGTTCGCCTATCTTCAGGATGCGTTTTTCAGACCGTGTGACAACACAGACTTGCACAGAGCACACCAGTCAGTGTGTAAACTAAATTTGCTCTGAAAATGTCTCTGAAGCTTTCCAGCTCTGCGGAACCAACCACCACAATAAATTACATTAATTTTATGCTAAATTTTTTCAATAAAAAATACAATATTTTCTTTAATTGTCTTTACATAAGGTACCTATAACATATTGATTTACTTTAACTATTATTTTAAGATATATTTTTCTAAAGGTAGGATGGGGAACCCCGGAAAATCTTATAGTTCTAAGGGTTCCGAGAGTCAACCAAGTTTGAAGACCACTGAACTTTGTAATGAACGATTCGTTAAACCAAGCCATATGACTGCATGAGGTTAATCCCTGTGACGTAGTGTTATACTAACTGCGGCTTTAGTAATTTAATTTTTAATAATAATTTGTATTTTTTCAATCGTCAGTTTATTGGTTTTAATTGACAGATATGCGATAGTTGCATTCTGAGAAAACTGAAAATATGGCGTCTCTACTGGAACAGTTTGTTCACAATGTGAGAAATCTATCATCTCAAGGTAATCAGTTTTGAGGCAGTTGGTTTTCGGCTTTTGCGTTTGAATTTGAGCAAAACAAGAAACATATAGGTACTGATGTGAAAAATAAAATAGTTAAGTTTGACCGCTTATAATAAAACAAGCAAAATGATGTCGGTTGGAGCCAAAGAAAAAAACTTTTAAAGTTGGTAAGTGTTTTTCTTTGGCCCCAACCAACATTTTGCTTAAAAATACTAATTTACAATATGTATTTGACTATTTTCCCTAATATAACAGGGAAATGGTTTGCAATAACTGGTTGATATCTAGTAGCTGTCATTTTTCGAGATTAAACGATTTTAAATTATATAAAACACTGCAGGGAAGCGATATATATCTTCAAATAAATAAAAATTATGGAAATTACATTTTAAATTTGAACATAATACAAATTCAAACGCCACAAAAACTAATTTTTCACAAAAAATAATTTTCCAAGCACTATACACTTAATTGCTTGTGCCATCTAGGAAACTTTCGTGATTTGTGTGATGTACTACATAAATCACAGGAACTTCTCGTCAAAAATGGCCAACATTTGGATACAGTTCTTGAAATGTTAGATTTACAACAGCATTCTTTAGCAATGCTTGAGGTTAGTATGAATATTTTTTATAGCATTTTTGATATTACTGTTTATGATATGTTGTTAATGAGATTTCAGGTATTATCTGTCAAATTAAGCCTGCCTCCGCCATCTGCACCACCAACTAGTTCCAATCAACAAGCTCAAAATATTGATTATCAAGAAATTCTGTTCACACAAGTGCAGGAGTTCATCACCGGCTGTGTGGGAGAACAAATTAGATACGCATCTGACACATGTTGGTACACTTATTTGGTTTGATTTGTGTACTTTGTCGACTTAATCAAAGATGATAATTTAAAAAAAAACATTTTAGGAGCGAAAAGGCTGTTATTATTCATTTTTTAAATGTTGATTTAATACCAAGTAAGAACTTAATCGTGATTTCATGTTTTAGATGCAGAATTGTGTCATAATGTAACGAAGCAATTAATTGAAGCAAAGGCTGCAATTCGTGGTATAGACCTTCTGTGTATTGCTATTAAAAAATTAAGAACGGAAGAAACGCAATTGACTACAGTTCACTCAGATTTGTGCAGACTTTGTTTAGTGGCGAAATGTTTTAAACCGGCTCTTAAATTCTTAGATGTAGATATGACATGTGTAACTCATATGGATGAACAGGTATTTCTTTCTTTTTTTTATTTTGTAGAATTAATATAACAATATTATCAGTTCTAAGGTAAACATACGAGCATTACGAATGAACAATTTACATTAATGCTACCATCCAGTATCATAACCATCATATTTTAGGAGGACGGTTGAAGGGGCCTGTTGCACTGCGACTACATGTTCAATTGTGCTAAAAATCAGCACATAGTCATGTTGCTACGAGCTTATATTCTTTTGTGCTGAATTCTTCAGATTTATATTTATTTTAAATATTTCAAACCACTGAATTTTATTCACATCCCGATAGTGAAATAAGTACATGAGTATAGAAAATAAATTGTCCACGACTATTTTCAGTTCGTTATTTTATTGCTTAATTATTAGATTTGTTACGCTAAAAGTTTATCTTTAAATTATTCTGAATACACTTGAAATTAAATAGTTTCTGAAATTAAATAGTTTCAGGAAATCAGTCATATTCCCAGTTCATAAGAAAGGAGAGCTTCGTGTAGTGTCAAACTACGGAGGGGACTCTTTTAATAATATCATCAGTAGTAGTAGAAAATAATATTTATTTAAACAGAAAAAATTACACAGATATGTTATTTAATATAATACTAGCAATTATAAATTCTTCTGCCAGAGTTCTGTTTATACAAACATTATATATCTTCAGTAAATTCTATATCGGTTTACTATTGGATAGAATTTTATTGTGGGAAAAAAGTAAAATCTTGTTAAGGGTATTTCAGGCGGGCTTTAGAAGAACATACTCTACTGAAGACAATTTAAACAATCTTATGAGCATCATAAAAATTAAATTAAGCACAAAAGGAATAAAGTTTTTGCTTTTTTTTATAGAGCTGCGTTTGAATTGACTGTCAAGCTTTGTTCTTTAAATTTTACAATTTAGGTATATCTAGTAACATGATTGCCACCTTAAGAAGTCTGTATACAGGTAGTTCGTCAGCGGTATGGTGTCAACAAGGGTTATCTGAGCTTTTTGAAACAAGGGTGCTTGCTGAGCAGGTTTAAGGCAAGGGTGCTTGCTGAGCCCAATGTTCTCTTTTTCTATTAGTAAGTAATAGATTATATAGTTAGGGGAGTTAACATTTCGTGAACTAAAATTAAACTGTTGGCCTACGCCGATGATTTGGTGGTGCTGGCGTCTGATTCATGGACCCTTCAAAAAATGATAGATTCTTTCCTGAATAGTGCCATACATAAAATTTGGTTTTGAATTTAAATAATCGAAAATTGTGGTATTCAGGAACGGGAGTAGGCCGGGAAAAAATAAGTAACGGTTTTATAAAAATGAGAGAGTTAAAGTGGTTAATAGTTATAAATATCTCGGGATTACTCTGTCGTCAAAATTGTCATTTGACAAGGGAAAGGTAGAAAGTGCTAAATTTCTTATCAGTGCCCATAGCAGAATCATATATGACAAAAATATACCTTTTGCATCTAAGTAAAAGTTTATAATGCAATATCCCGTTCTATTCTAAACTATGGCGCTCAAGTTGGGGTTACCAAAAGTATTAATAGTGTTGAGATATCTTTTAAACTGTTTATTAAACAATGTATATTTAATCTGCCTAAATTTACACCAGATTTTAATATACGAGTACATATGTATATAGTACAGGAAATAATAGATAGAAAATTGCATTGGTATCACGATATGTTAAATTTGTGTATAAAATGGACTTTAATACAGTAGATTTATTAAGTGGAAAAATAAAAACATCTTTTTTTGTACATAAATTAAAGCATAGCTTAATTGAAGTGTATAAAATAAAAGCGGTTAATAGGTATACTGGTTGTAACAATTAAATTCAGGAATAGAATTTTGAATAGTGGATTAGACGCCAACTTTATCGGATGGATAATTAGAAAGAGATGTGAGTTGTATTTGAATATATATTCTTTCACAAGATGTGAAAAATCATGCTCTTTGTGAAATAGAAAGGAAGAGGAGGATATCCATCATTTTATTGCTATTTGTCTGATCCTAAGAGAGTTCCAACTGCAATTTAATCGACATATTTTGTCTTCCAGAGAGTTTATTGATTATTTGAATTACAATGATAGGGGTAGTTTAATCAACTATTGCAAATCCGCTTGGTAATACAGATATTCATGGGTACTTGAATTTAATTATGACTGTTAAAATAAAACAAATTAAAGCAAGAGTTTATAAACCTGGGAGTAAGTAACGGAAAACTAAGTAGTTACTACATAGGTAGCGCCTGAAGTTGCATAAAAGTGTGGAATATAAAATAATTACATACTTACAGACGAGATATTCACTTAGATATTCACCCCACAGTCGTACAAACACACCTACCAATACCATCAAAGAGACATATGTACATAATACGCATCCCAGAGACTTACTTTCACATGCACCCACATCTACACATACATAATTTGGAGGGCCTGTATCATGACCCTCCTCGCAAGACCTTTGTGATAAATCTAGAAGAGTGAAGGACTAGCCTGTTACATATCTGCAATCAGTCTTTCTTTATTTAATTTATTTATTTAAATCTGAGTGACTATCGGCCTGAGACTTAAGACTCTCAGCCCTTCACTCAGCGAATATGGTGCCAGCCCCACTCAGCAGCACCACCGCTAGATGTATTATTATTATTAAATTATACTATACATTGTATACAGCGAATGTTTAAGTTGACATCCTAATTTGTTACTTTTTCAACTTTCGATAGTTTTTTGTACTTTTTTGTTTGTCTCAAGTATTTTTAATGCTTAATTACTTCTGTTTGTCACAATAGGGAAGTTCATTCGATGCCAAGTACTTCCTGTTATACTACTACTATGGAGGAATGATTTACGCAGCGGTGAAAAACTACGATAGAGCGCTATACATGTTTGAAGTCGTGATTTCAACTCCTGCTTTAGCTGTTTCACACATTATGCTGGAAGCATACAAAAAATACATACTCATATCACTTATTTTACACGGAAAGGTAGGGTCAATGTATTATTGTTTACTACATTCGTCCATTTGGTATTTTATTTGAAATATAGGATTATTTTTTGAAAGAATTTCTTCAGCATCATCTCCACAGAATTAGCTGATTCCCCCAACTGCCCGCTATGGCGAGTGGAGAACATGACTGCAGAATCTCTTTTAAAAATTTCTGTTTTGTATAGATAGATCACTGAAGGCGGTTGGGGTTCCGAGCTGGAAGCTCTGGATAAATAAAAATAACTAAGAACTGGGTAGTTTTCAAAATATCTCAAACATATTGTCCACAATCTTCATAGATGTTTTGAATTGTAGTATATTCATGTTGGCGATGGCAATACTAGTATTGCTAAATATTATAGGCTGCTCGTCTGAAGTAGCAGAAATGTCTTCATTGGCGTAAAAAAATAGTGAAAGAATTCATTCATCTTGGACGTGATGCCCGCTTGGTAAAGAAGGTGTAACTCACTCTGCTTTAATATATTGGACACCCATAATCGCCAGAGTACAACGAGGTGTTTGATCCATGCGCACATCATTAACAGATAGTTTTACCTTTGTCTTGAAAGTGGATAAATTTAATAAAATACATTTTAAACCAGTTGCATATCTGTAATCAAGTTCATCTACCGCGACCCAATAGGTTCTATGGTGAATTCCCTCCCGTTAACAGTCGTAAAACACTGGTTCAGAACATTTACGCAAACTTGCTTTTCGCAAGTAGACTAAAAGGTTATTGCGTAGAGTTCGTCACCGTGAACAATATACAACGCCCAGTTGGAGGTATATCGTTCTTGCCAGGCCCTCGCAATGGCAGAGAATGTGCAGCGGCTACTCCTAAGTCAAGCAAAATCTGCAGTGTTTATAAGTCTAGATGTATCTGCCAAGAGCAGGCAGTGCCCGGACAAATTTGCCATAGGCTTTGTGGGTGCTCTCTAACGAACTCCTTGCCTGCCTTTAGCCATTGCTACTCCTCCGCGTTTTATTTGCTGCGAACCCAGCTTGTAAAATTGACTTCGTAACAGATTCAACTCTAGTTTAAAAATGAGTAAAGCCTATGTAACTTTCAAAATAATCACCCATAAACGCCCATTTTAAATGTAGTATTGGAAAATTTAAAGTAATATAGGTCGTTCAGTTGAGGATAACTGTACTTCGATTACATTTTTCCGGAGTTGAAAATTGCAAAGCGGGAGTTCTCAAAATGATGATGACGATGCCATGTCAAAAAGGAAAACTACCAAAAGCTTGGAATATTCTTTGAATATACAATCAAACAAAGCTTTTGGTAGTTCTGTAGGAATTTGTTTATTTGTATTTTTCTCTCTCTCTCTCCACTGATACAATTGTTGCGAAAATGTTCTATTGTTTATATCAGCTCATTTTATGTCAAACTAGAGCATGTACCTATTATGTTTGCTTCATCAATTGATATCTGCATAAAAGATGCTTGAAATACTTATGTATATACCTTATTGGTACTGTGTTGAACAGGTGGCTGCGATGCCAAAATACACATCTCAAGTAGTTGGCCGATTTATCAAACCACTTAGCCAGTCTTATCATGAATTGGCCAACGTTTATACCACAAATAATACAGAAGATCTACGTTTGTGTGTATCTAAATATAGCGACACCTTTATGAGGTATGTTACAAAACATTTTGTAGTGGTCCCTTTTTTACAGAGGATTTTTATTTGTAGGGGAAAAAATTAAAGTTTGGTACAATAATTATCTTTCAAAACTATGTTTTAAAGGTTGTGTTAACAATAATTAAGGCCCCATACAGGTGATTAAAAAGAATTTTATCTCCGAACTGTATTTGATTTTTTTTAGGCGTCACGATAGCTGAGTGAATAGAGTAGTGGTCGTGTATTGCGCTACTGGGTCCGATAACCCGGTCTTGGACTTGCATATTTTATTTGATATATTAATATGAATAATATATAGTGGCGGCTCCTGACATGGATATGTGAGGGTTCAACATTTTTTTTTTAAATACTTACATTACCTATCATTATTAGTAGCTTGGCTAGATAGAAATCATGAAGTAAACCAGGAGCCAGGTAAAAACTTGCATCTCTCCCCTACAATTAAATATGTTAAATTAACAATAAATCTATTAGGGAAGGGAATAGCTAAGTGGTTAGCGTACAGGACTCCTGCGCGGAGGACCCGGGTTCGAGTCCAGCTGTGCTGCCCTTAGGTTTTTTTCTTCCTAGGAGCCCCTACAGCTCACTGTCCGGTGATGGGCAATGTTGTCTGTAACGAGAGGACACTATCCGGAGGCCGGCAGTGCACTGAGAAGGCTCGGGCGCCAATGATCATAGATGTTGACGTGCCTTAATTAAAAAAAAAATAGAACAAAAAAAAAAACAAGAAATCTGCCACTGTGCACCCAGAGAAAAACTGTGAAAAAAAGAGTTTGCCGTTTGAGTTCGAAAATTAAGTGGTTAACTTAACGGAAATTTTTATTATCTAAATAAAGTGTTTCGGTTCAAAGGAAATGTCAATGAGTTAGCATCGATTCTTTGCTAGGTCATATATTTTAGTGATGTTTTAACTACCAATACCAACATCAAAGTTTTATAAATATAAAAATAAAATATGAGTATAATATATAAAAATGCACACTTCCGGTTTACTATTTTCTTGAAACTCAGAATTTTGGCCATCTATTTATTTCTAATTAATTTTGTTTGGATGATAGGTATAATCAAGTATGAGAGCACTTTAGAGAATAATATAACCCCAATTTTTACTGTGACTTAATGTTCCTAATATAAAAATGAAAATATTTTTTTGATATTGAACTAGGAAATAAAATAAAATTAATAAAGAAAATTTGATACTTTTTTATTTAATTTTTTTTTCAAATAGCTGGAAGTTCAGTCGCGCAATCGCGAATACCAGTAGCCGTCACTGATATATTAAAGTATGTATGATACCTTATTGGACGTAAAGCCCGCCTGAAAAAAAAAAATTATTACTATTATCATTATTTTTTAATGGTCTTTCTGTACCGAGCAAATTAGCTCTGACTACTTGACTTTACTTTTTATAGCATTTTTTCGTAACTTCCCTAATTTAGTCAGCAGTTACCAAAAAAAGTGTAAGTGCTTCGAAATAACGATTCCAAACCTTCCTTGCTTAGAAAATTAGAAATTTCTTTTTTTTTTCATGTTGAAAACTAGATTTTTTCATGAAAAATAATACAGAATACAATGTTATTGGATTAATATTAAAGTAGTACTTTAATTTTCGTTTCATATAAGATTTTTTTATATTATTTAATCTCTGTTTTATAAACAATTATTAGAGGTTAAATTATGAAATACATATTCAAGTTTGGAAAAGGGACAGTTTATAATATGTGTACATATTTTATTTATTATTTACTTAAGGGTTTTTCATTAAACCTTGTTTAGTGTTTTGAATGCTCATTCTCATTTTTGTTTTTTAATGCTTAAGTTGAAGTGCGATACTGTGTCAACGTTTAATGAGTTCTGTAAATATTTTGTTAGGGAAGTGATTAGCTCAGTGGTAGCTCAGTGCTAGGCTGGCAACGCGGAGGTCCCAGGTTCGAATCCAACATGGTGTTCTTAGATTTTCTCTTCCTCGGAGCCTCTACTGCTCAGTGTCCGCTGATGGCAGTGCACTGAGAAGGCTTCGGGTGTCAATGACCAACAAATGTTGACTCGCCTTAAAAAAAAAAAATATCGAAATTGTGAAATACATGTTTTGAGATCCACTGAAACGGAAAAACATGTTTTCAGTGTTTTGTCTATATGTGTGTGGATGTGAATGAGTGAAAAAAATATCTAAAATGAAAAATCACAGGAAGCTCAAACTTGAATAATCCACGACCTGGCGCAAAAAAGGTCGTTATTTTCCGACTTTTTTCTAAGAGTATTTGGTATTTGGTGATATGCACACACTACGTCGAATTTACTAAGGTACATACATGTCGATAATTAGTGAAGAGTACTAATCATTAAAGGCAAAGGATAGTTATCCTTCTTAGTTATATCTTTTACTTTCCTAAAATCTACACAGAATCAGAGATATCTTCCGTGATGGCGTGCTTCTTTTTTGGTCATTAACCGGTTTCGGGCAATGTGATAACATAGATTTGCAGAGAGCAAATTTAGTTGATACATATGAGTATTATCGCATTTTATGTTATACTTACTTTGTTATGATACACTGTTATGTTATCACACTGAATGACAAAAAGCATCCTGATGATGGGCGATCGCCTGAAACCGGTCGATGACCACAAAAAGAAGCAGGCTGTCTCGGAAGATATCTCTGATGCTTTCCAGCTCTGCGAAACCAACCACAACATCTATAAGATCTCGATAATTTTGTATGTTGCTTGTTTTTTCGGAGGATCAGGTTAATTGAATAACCAATGAAAAAACTGATTAAACTGTATATTGTAAAAGCTGTATAACCTGACTTGGCGGTGTATGCTGACAACTAACTCATTCTAGCACCATTTCACTTTTTCATTCATAGATTGCGTTAGTGACATCAATAGATACCGTGAACACCAAAAGATGGCAGTTGAACTCCGCTCTAAACTGTAACCAGCATTCGCGCTACGATTCCGCCCACCTTGGAATGTGTATATATTTCAATCTGTCAATAATAAATTCTTCAAAAATTAACTGACTATGAAATCAATAAGTAGTAATAAAAGTATACAGAACAATACAATGCATATCCAATCACAAAATGATAATACATACAAATAAACAAATTGAACAAAATGAAATAAAACCAAATAATACAGTCTTTGATGTGTGTTGCCTCTAACATTGTCTTCTTCACTGACGGGAAGTGGCAGATTTTTGTTTTTTGCTGGTTTGGTTGTATCAGTTTGAATTTTAAGTCTTAGCTGGGAGTCTAGGCCTCTATGGATTAAGGACTCTCCGCCAATTTAGCTGAGATGTTTCTCCTGGATCAGGACGAGAGGGCCAGTCTGAATATTTGCATGTTGATCCTTCAATTTCAATCTTTTTGTAGCTCAGAGAGATATGACATTGACCATTGTTCCCTGTTCCATTGAATCCTATTCGGGCGCCACTTTTTTTAACGTAAAAATTTCTTTTCGATTATATCAACTGAAACTAAAATATTAATCCTCGTTCCTTATATATAACACATGTGTCTGCGCGGCAGACACCCAAGGCGAGATGGCGAGCAGCGGGTGAATAACAAAAAGGAATAATAATGTAAAACAAAATGAAAACGAGACTTATTCTTTGGTGACGGTGCATGATGAAGCGAAGAAGTGGTGATGAGACGACTTGCGGACTGAGAAAGGAAGGTGTGGCGTGTGGGTGTGTGTGCGCGCGTGTTGGTGCGTGTATGGTGAAAGAAAAGAACTCAGGTGCACGTAAAGGGATTGGAATCCTCCGTAGAAGCGGATGACGCTTTGTTGAAGCGGCGGGTGATGGCGAGTCCACTAAGGCGCAAACGATATATCCTCGTGAAGGGGATGGCGCGGAGAGATGATTTGTGGCTACTCACCATGTTAATATTAATTAACAAGGCAAACAGGCGCGTGTAAGGCGACAAGCAATATAAAAGGCGAATTCACAGTACACCTCAGTCAAAAGAAGAAGAAGAAGCGGTAACACAATGTTGTATTGGCGAGATATTGAAGGCAAGTGGTCGGAAAAGAGGGCCTTGGTAGAGGCGGCCGGATGTAGCGGGGGAAAAGAGCATGAGTTGGAGTGATGCAATAGGGAGTGAGACCGGAAAACTGACCCTCAAGTACTATCTAAAAAGCAGGGGAGAAGGAAAGCGGAAGCAGAAATTAGTGTACGAAGAAAGGGCACGCACGCCCGGGCGGATGCGCGCGCGCGTGAGCGGAAGAGCTGGGCGCACAACACACCACCAAACAATACCTGAAGTTGTTTAATAGAATTCGGGCGATGACATCGATTAAAGGCTCTTGAATAATTCTTCTGTTATTATAATAATAAATTAGAGTAATATTCCCAGATATTAAAGAGGAACGTGCATTGAAAAGCCGGGAAGCCACAGGTAAGAGAAAAGTTAACTTTAAGCTCATGCACAAATATAAATATGCTGAAATCATAACAATGCAGACTTAAAAAAAATATACTGATTACAAAGCAGGTATGGCTTAAAAGTAGAAATAGAAATAAAATATAATAAATTGGATAATAAAAGTTACCCTTTTTAGTCAATGAAACAGAGAAATCGGAAGAAAACGACGAAAATTTAATCTTTATGATTGAATATCTCGCAATGGTTTGAAGTATTGAAGTGAAATTAACGGCATGTTTCTTCATTTTTTAATAGTTTCCAATACTGTAGTAAAAAGTGGGGGTCAAAAGGAAATCGCCACTTTCTACCACCGATTTAAGGTGTAAGGCGGAATAAAATCAAAAAACACTAACATCATAAACTAGAGCGAAAATAAGTCAACAAACTTTATATTCATTTTTTAGATATCTTCCTTCGTTTAAGAGTTATTTCAAAAGTGGCCCGTCTAAATGGGACAACCAATATATAGACATTTAAATTCAGAATGTTCACGAGAAGCGTTCCGGACGACCACGGACATCGGCAAACCCCACAAAGGAAGAAAGAATACTGGAAACGTATCACTGAAGCCCAAGTAAATCTGTGCGGCAAGTGAGTCGTGAGGTAGGTATCTCAAAAACGTTTGTCCAACGCATTTTGAAGCTCTAATGGAAAAGTTACATTCCAAGATTAGTGCATGCTATTAATGAAGATGGTGCAGACCGAAGAATGGAGTTTTGCGAGTGATACTTGGAACGATGTGTATGAGACAAAAATTATGTGCAGTGATGAGGCTACATTCAAATCATATTGTTCAATTAACCGCCACAATCGCACCTCCTGGGACCCTGATAATCCGCATTTCACGGTGGAACACATGTTAATTTACCAGCAGTTATAGTGTCGCACCGGCTTATCATCAGGAGCATTAATTGGACTATTCTTTTTTGACGATACTATCCGTTTTGACCGGTCCTGTTTACTTGAACTTACTGCGGCAGTTTATCATGCCAAACATTAGAGAGGAATTTGAAGATGAGGAGTTTTATTTTCAGCAAGATGGGGTATCTCCTCTCTATCATCACGCTGTTAGATCCTACTTTGATGAGATCTTGCCAAACAGATGGATTGGATGAAGGGGTTTAGTAAAGTACCCTTCGCGTTCACCAGACGTTACGTCACTAGCCTTTTTTTTATGTGGATACTTGAAAGACAAAGTCTCGCTATGAAACCTGCAGCATTCGCAGAATTGAAAGCAGCCATAGAAAGAGAAATGCTTTCGTGATGTTTGCGATGCCATTGCTTCTTGTTGTTTTATATATAAAAGATTCACGTCTATACAACAGCACTCACTAACTCTGATTGACTCGACTCTCACCTGACGTTTGTCTCTTTCCAGAATAAATAACGATTGGAACGTTCCAAAGTATGAAATAAACTAAAATAAATAACTATTTTACAAAAAAACAAACACCTGTTAAGCAAATGAAAACAACTGAAACTTGTAATACTTCAGTTTCTGACTCCTACATAATAATAATTGCCACTGATGATGGAATACCCTAAAAACACTTGTGGCCAGGACTTCATACAGGGTTCTGCCTTCAATGTTATGATTGATCTTTTAATAGATTTTTAGAATATTTTCTTTTTTATTTTGCTCTGCTTGAAATGTTGCTTAATTTAGAAATACTCACCATTATTTAGCATGGCTCCACTTTTGTTTTAATAATATTTTTTGTTTTTTCACTACAGATATTAGAGATAGGCTTGATAATAGCTTTATATTATTGTAATTTACTTATCACTAAACGACTTGATTTTCGTTAATAATGTAGCTTCTATTTCATCAATGTTGTGGGTTAATTTGTTGTGCATTCAAAATAGTAAGCTTTTGTTTTCAAGATCTCTGTTTGTTTGTTTAATTTACAGTAAACTTTGATTCTTTCAATCAATTCTTAAATTGAAGCTCATTTTAGTGAATATTGCAGTAATTCTATAGTTTCAACAATTTCACCGTAGCTTGGGTCCGCGCGTTTTGTGTGTGTATGTGGGTGAGAGAGAGAATAAAATATCATATTAAAAAAAGAAATAAAAGAATGACTCTTCTTTTTTTTTTAGCTCGTGCTCCGCGGGTCATAAGTCTTAAGTATGCTTTACTCATTTTATTTTCAATTTTTGCGATTTTCTCAAAAAGCTCCAACATTTTTTTAAAATTTGTTATACGATTGGTATATAATTGGAATGATATATTTATTTTAATTTTTCTGAAAAAAAAAATTTTTGGATAATTGATTGTGGGTTCCACCATCGGCATAATATTAAGGAGAAAGATTTAGTAAAACTTTCAAGTTTGTTTATTGGAAATGAGAGCGTAATAAGAGGAAGTCTATGAATCAGTGTTTCACGTCATATTTAATATTATGTTTAATTATGAATGTTTGTTTGTAGGGACGGCAATATGGGACTTACCAAACAGGTGGTCTCTTCTCTTTATAAGAAAAATATACAGCGATTAACTAAAACATTTCTTACGTTATCACTGTCTGATGTAGCCAGTCGTGTACAACTGTCTGGACCACAAGAAGCCGAGAGGTACATTCTAAACATGGTCAGTATTGTTTTGTCTGTGAGTGTATTTTGTATATAAAGTTGTAATTCGCATGCACTTGTCTCTATTATATTAAACACATTGTGGTTGATTGTGTTACATGATATGGTGTGCACTAATTACTTTCTCTTACGCCTAGTAACGAGCAAGAATAGCCATCTTGTCAAATTTTCTAAATTGACATTTCACCAGAAATACCTGAAATGTTTTCAGCTTCCCTGAGTACGAAAAATTTGTTTTTTGCCAATAATTTCTCTCGCTGTCATTTTGTGTGTGTGTGTGTGTGTATGTGGTGTGCATGATTTTGTCTTTAGAAAGTATCATTATCAAGAGGGATTATTTAACAAGAATTTCTACATGCTCACAAGAGAATTAATTACATGCAATGTAAAAATAAAATTAATCCTAACAAAATAAAGATAAAAATAATTAAATCATCGAAAAAGAAACAAAATGGCGTACCAAAAAAATATTAAAATGAAATATAAATATTTAGTAAATATAAGGTAATTTAAATAAAATATAAATATTAGTTTAACAAATCATTAACAATAGTATGTACAAATGTAATTAAGTGAGATATATTTTCTTCATTCATAAGTTTGACTGGCCAACTCTGTTATGAAGCTCATATCTCACAAGTCAGCTCTATTTCTTTCTAGTAGGACAGTCAAACAAGAGATGTTGATTATAGGGAAGGGATTAGCTCAGTGATTAGCACACTGGACTCCCATGCGACGGTCCCGAGTTCGAGCCCAGCTGCCTTAGATTTTCTCTTCCTAGGAGCCTCTACAGCTCACTGTCCGGTGAGGGACAGTGTTGTCTGTAACGAGAGAACACTGTCCGGAGGCCGGCAGTGCGCTGAAAAGGCTCCGAGCACATTGGCCATAGATGTTGACTCGCCTTAGATTTATTTGTTTATTGTGTGCCTGTTTTTGAGGGCTGGAAAAGACCAACATATTGACATTAATATCTACATGTGGTTTCTAATTGCCTCCAGCTGCCAATATGTTGGTGGAAAAAACCACCACTGTCTTCAAATTGCATGTCTCTTGTAGATTTCCATCAGGCTTCTGCATCCTCTTCCCCTTCTTCATTCTCCATCCTTACAGAGGCTATTGCCTCAGTCAGCTCCGTGACCGCCATATCGACACCAGCAATGGTATCCTCTTGGACATGTATGGGATTAATACTGCGCTGGAGAAGGGTCTATATCTTTCCCAGTCAGCATGTTTGACTGAATATCTTTCATGACCCCCGTAGGTGGGACATGGCTTGGTATCCCAGGTAACTTCGAAAAGTATCGCCCTGTGATCACCAGTCACCCAGTTTCCCACCTTCCAATCTGACCCTGTCAACAACAGAAGTTGTACACAAGGTAACATCCAGGTTGGGCTCAGCGCAGTTCCCATTTCCTACATATATCTTTAAATGTCCAGGCACGATCACGACGCACAGATCGTTAGAGACAATGCACTCTTCGAAGTGCCTGCCTCTGTCATCCAAAGCGTCAACGTGCCACATGGGTGACCATGCATTTATGTCAGTGGCCACAGTTATCTTTTTTCCCCTGTTTTCTTGCAATAGCCGCCTTAAATGAGCAATAGACGACGTTATGTCGCACGACGGCTAGCAGTACAGACTCACCAGCATCAACTCAACGCCATTTGCAGCAGTTAACAGCACACAGGCACAATGACTTGTGCTGTACTGAGGAAGACGCAATAGAGTGATGTCTGGATTGCACACCGCAATAGCAGTCCATATCCATCCATCTCAGGAAGCGTGAACGATACGATGCTGCATCCCCAGGCCCTTAACGCACGCTTTGAACGTGTAGGGCTCCTGGATTAACGCAACATCTATGCCTTTTGTATAGATGAGCTCCCGTGCCTCGGCCATTACTGTTTTTGAGCGTTGCGCCTGCAGCTCCGGCCGCTGTCCATAAAATTACGGGCTTCTTCCATAATCGGTGTTAGCCTGTTGTCGGTCAAGAGGCTTGGGTACGGAATACCCGCATCATCTGATCGGCATGGAGTGTCCCAACCCTGCCAGGAGGGTGTTGTAAAACCGTAGGCTTTGGACAGGCAACTGTCCAAGGTCGGGCCGGTGACCATTCTAGGCCTTTAAGTAGGGGACTTGTCCTTCTACAAAATGGTACCACGGGATCGTGAATCAGCCCGGCGGAGTTTGCTCCGTTTCACGTGTTGAGGACGCGTTGCAACTTTTCATTGTTTAACAAGGCTTTTGCTTGCTTGGGGCCCCCTGTCTCAACAAGGAGTGTCTTATTTTTGGCTCGTCGAAGTGAAACGACCTGCCAACCTTCCTCAGAAGGATTAAGACTGCCCTTGAGCAATTCTTTTGTTTGGTCGCTGATCTCAACTGCCTTCTCGTCTTGTGGTTTAATCAAAACCACATGCTTTTTCTGAGGCAGCGGCTTTTTCGCTACCCGCCTTTCAGGCTGCTTGTTCTTTTTGCTTTTCTGAGCCTTTCTTTATTGATTTCTGTTTGATTTAGCCTGCTTTCCCTCTGGCTGGCTTCCTTTCGACACTGCTTCCGCATAAGAGTTCACAGGTGCGGGTTTTGCGGTGTTTTTTGCCTTTTTTCCGTCCGTGCCACTGCTGACCCTAGCCGGCTCACGGGCTACCTCATGTGAAGACATGAACAGCTTCGTTGTATCGGCCTTAATCTGGTCGGTATTCTCTAATATACGGAGCACCGCCATCTCTAAAGCCTGCTGCTTTTTCGCTGTCTCTATGTCAGCCGCAGCGAGTTTGCCCTCAAGACAGGCGACGCGAGTCGCCATCTTAATAACGAGGGCCGTCACTTCTTTAACTCTTTTAGTTATAAACAAGGTGTTCGTCTTGTTTATCTTTACGCTCGGGTCCTCGCAATATTCCATCAACTCGAGCAGTATCTCGCTGGCTCTGAGGATAGGGTCACCGGTCACATACCCTGTGGTGCTACCCCCCTCACTGCGGTTTGTTTTGTAGTTCTCGGGTCCGTTGGACTCGGCAGTATTAACTACCACGTCACTAGTGGTGCTTTTGACCACCGTCGAACATGTAGCAACTTTTTGTTCCTCGTCAGCAAATAATTTCCTTCTTAAACCACCAGTCATGCCTTTTAGGCTAGGTGGTGTCACTTCGATATCCGAGAACGGACTAGACAGTCTAGCGTTCGTCGGTGTGCTCGTCAAACTTAATTTTACTTTACTAAAGTTACTATTTACAGTTAAAATAGTTTAGTCATACTATTTACACTATGTACGAAATGGGCTCAAGCCGAAGCTTACGCCCTCGCTCTGAAAGAGCGGTTGGGTGCCCCCGTCCCCTTCTACAAGAGTTGTTCTCCCTTTAGCCCAGACGGAAATGGTGCAACTACAACTTCCAAAACTCCGTCTGGTGTCCAGCCCCGGCGAACGTGGACGCAGGAGAACACTCGCTGAACAGAAAGCCACAAAGCTGTACACTGGCGTTTATGGCTCGTCAAGCTCAGAAAGTTCAACACACTTATCAATAATCACTCTAAAGTACAGAACTTTCTCGTAAAGAAGTTTTATAATAGCTCAACAATATCAAGCGAGGGGCGCGGGGCCGCTTTTTGCGCTACAAGGAAATCATCAGACCGTACGGTTAAAATCTTTCCTCTTTTTTTTGTTTTTTGTTTTACAATATCGGTTATGGCTAGAGAGTAAATGATTGGTATCGCCATCCTCCCCGTTACCGCAATCGATTTGGGAACGAAGATTTACAGGGGATATGAGGCTGAATGTCTGAATAATATTTGCCTTTATATTCATTTTCATAATGATCCTGCCATAAGTATATATACCGACTTTTCAGAGCATTACTAGAACCCTCCAAACTAACTACCAGAATTTCTTCACCCGACTTAATAGCATCTTTTGCCAGGATATCGCCGTATTCAATTCCTTGGATCCTTGCATGCTATTTAATCCATGCTAAATTTATCCTTTAGTGTCTCCGAACTATTCGCTATTTCTGTGAGTATCGAGTTTATTACATCATCTGGGCATTTTATCTTCGGAAGTACTTCTTGAGTCACTGAAAACAACCACAGTGTTGTCCCTCTCCTTGTCTATCTTATCTGCCTGCCACATGGCTTTCCAGATAGCTACCAATTCCGCCATTTATACTCAGGCAATATTTGGAAGTCTGTACTTTTTGGAAATGCTGGGCTGGGGGTCCTATACGGCACAACCCACTCCATGGATCGATCTGGGACTCATGGATTCCATCCGTAAACAAGAAATATGGATTTGCTAGGCTCTCCTTAAAAACCGCATTGATCCCCTAAATCATACAATCACCCCATTCATTTTAAGTTTGTCATATATATATATATCCAAATAAACGTAACTTAACTCCAGAACAAGCCTTACTGTAAGTAACGTTTACTGATTAAACGTTATAGCCTTCTACACAAGAATCTACACATTAATAAATCTCTTCTTAGTGGTAGTGGCTTCACTTTAAACTCCACCAATAGAATACTAGTGGGTGTGGATCTCATATCGCCCAAACAAATACGTACCGCTTTATATTGAACTTTATCTAACTTGGCTATAGCTGATTGACAGGCAACACCATAAATACCGCATGCATAATTTAACATGGACAAAATTAAATTCCGGTAAAAAAAGGAGTGCTATTTTTGGATTCGCCCCTTAAGTCACATGCGCTATATACCGTAAGATATTTAAATCTTTCTCGCAGCTTTTCGCGACTTTCTCAATGTGGAGCTTCCATTTCAATTTATGTTCAGTATCAAGTTCTAACACTTTACAGACCTTTACATGTGAGATCTCATGAATGTTTTCATGGGCCTAACTAAATAATTTCCGGGATGCTACTATGCGTTTCCTACTGAACATTGTGACAGCACTTTTATTAGCAGTCACCTGGAACCCCAGCTCTCAACACTGTTCATTGAGTCTCAGCATTGCCCGTATAATTTTTGTAATAGCCTTATCTACAGACCACTCTCCCGTGTAGATCGTAATATCATCTGCAAATTAGAGAGTTCTAATTTCCGATCCGAGTTTATGTCTGATGTATATATATTACAAAGGATAGAACTTAGCACAGCTCCTTGAGGCAGGCCAAGTCCGGTGATTCCAGACCCCGTAATTTGGCCTCGCAGCTAATCACAAGAAACCTATATTATATTTATAATAAACCTACCCAGAACTCCAATTTGCACCATTTCATCTTTCAATATAGCAATATTTACGTTGTTATAAGGCTTATGTATATTCACGTAGGAAACAAATCTATGTTTATTTTCCATCAGTTTTATATGCACCACATTGACAAATGCTGACAAATAATCCAACATGCTACGTTGTTTTCTGAAACACAGCTGATGTGGGGGAAGCTTTATATATTCTTCCAGCCACTAATTTACCTTAGCATTATCATTCTTTAATATGTTTTACACACACATGAAGATAGAGCAATTGGCCGTTAAGATAAGAATGAGTTGGGATCTTTTCCCGACCAAGGAGCGGGATCATTATGTACGTTCTCCAAACCTTCATTATTAAACCGCTATCCCATACTTCATTAAAGATTTTTAATAAAACTTTTAGAGCTAATTGCGGCAGATTTCGTAGCTTGGATAATGAATTTTATCCCACCCATGTGATGTATTCGTTCCCTTGTTTATTGCATTCGTTAATTTCCAAAACTGAGGCAGCAATTGATCGATTTACCAAATCGTCCTTAATGGAAATATCTGACAGTTCAATGAGTTCACTCGCATTTCTGGAGTTATTGCTCTACGAAAATCTCTAGCCACATCGCAGTGTTAGACCGCACTTGTAGTGTGTAACCTTTTTTTCAGAATTTGTGTTTTACTCCAAATTGTCTTTAAGCACGAGTTCCAATCCAGACTTACACGTTTCGTACCATTTATTTCTTTTCTTTAATCTATAGGCACCGCGGCATGCAGCTCATTTCCGCGTCAGGTCGACAAAACTTTTCCAAAGTTGGAGGGTTTTTATAATTTTGCCAGGCTCAGTGAATCCTGTTTCACACGATTACAGTCTTAATCCCTCCTTGGTATAGGCTTTTGTACTGCATAATTTATTATCCTCATAAATTATTATATGAATACGCTTTGGAGTCTCTAATTTCTGCTTCAATCAGGGGCCGATAATCTTTCCAATTAGCTTTTTTCAGATTCCAACCATCGGCTCTGGGATGCCCAATCCTTCTCCCTGTAGTTGCCCCCGACACGAAGCTCGTCTCCATTATGATTCCCAAATGGTCGGTCGGAACCCACAGGTTTTCCCAACTTAGTTCAGATATCAAGCGTGGTGACCATAAAGTTAAATCCACCGCTTGTGCCTGAGAACCCGGTCTCCAACATTGAGCAAAGATTGACCACATCCATGATCTCCAGCAAGGTCCGCCCGTCCGCGTTTTCTCTTCTGTAACGCCATACAGCATGATGTGCATTGAAGTCTCCCCCAAACAGAATGGGCCCTGTTACCTGGTCTAAAAGATGAATCCATTCCTACACCATGGATCTATTTCCTGGGTTATACTATGCTCCAAGAAGAGTAGTCATGACTGAATTGATCAATATTTTTACTCCACATATCTGTACACGGTCTCTACCTGGATTGGAAAGTATTATTGGGTCGAAAGGCAGTCTCTTGTGTACAAGTATGGCGCATCCTCCATACCCGTCATCACGATGTGCTCTCAACATGTTACATCTTTGTAATTTACATTCACTACCTGGAATAAACCATGTCTCACATAAGATGACTATATCAATTCCTCTCTCACAATTTCCAAGATGTCTCGATTACTTAGGTACGATCTTATATTTGTACTATTTTCATCATTTACAGGAATTTGACCGTGTTGATACCTACTAAGACCCCTGCATCTCAAACAAACTTAGGGATATCCTCTGTTTATCAGTCTTTAATCGTTTTGTAACCATTCTTTGTTATGTTCCTTTATAGGATCTCCCACATCCGTTAGCTCTAAGTCGATCTTCCTACTCCAAATTGAGTGTCTGCTTTTGCTGCAGTTGATCCAGAATTATTTAAAAATTTTCCTTCCGGAAATTGAGATGTTAATGCTTTCTATGATGTAGTAGTTCCATCCCAATCTCTTCTACGCATTGAATCAATTACTTCAATAAACGCTTCCATGACTGGGTGCTTCACTGAGCCAAGGTCTACCGAATCTCTTTTACCTGATTACACTCCAGTATTCTTTTCTTTTTTTCCTCCTGTATTCTGATATCAGCTATATGTCAGTGGAATAGGCTGTATATTAAATGATTTTTTTCCGTGTTTTGAGCGTCTAAATTTCGATACCTGTACCTTTGAGGGACCTGGCAACGCAGGAAACTCTTCCTCGGTGAGACCCTCAAACCTGTTGCTTTTAGCGATTTCCAAAAAGGAGTCTCCAACAAAAGTTGAGTCATACACTGCTTTTTCCTTTACTATTTTATTTTCCTCTATGTATTTTGGACATTTCGTATCCGTTGCAAGGTGATTCCCATGGCAGTTAATGCACTCTATTTTCTCCATATCACACTCATCTGCGTTGTGCAGTCCCATACATTTACTGCGCCATGTCTGCCCTCTAGACTGGATGCTTGAAGTCCGTATCGGAGACAATTCAAACATGGTCTCGTATGAGGAACATAGGGCTCCACTGTGAACCTCATCCCATACAAAGTGATTTGCTTCGGAAGTTTCTGACTATCCAAGGTCAAGAAGCCAGTTTCAAGAGGCCTATTTTTGGATCTTTTATATATTCTTTCTACCTTTATCACCGAAATTTCACTTCGAAGGTGGTGCAGAATTTCCTCCTCGGGAATACTTCCATCCCTCTAATGACCCCCTTCGAATAAATTCGATATTCAGGAACATAAGCCCTCAAGATTTTCTAAGCCACTGTGGTTAATTAGATAGTTAGCCGTTAAGATAAATTAGATAGTGTTTCTGTTATGATTTTCTTTCGGTTTTTTACCACAGCTCTGATAGCAACTATATTAGTTGAATAGCTGTTGTCCTCTGTATGTATCCATTTACCGAATGTGACTCGATGGATATTGCCCACATTCCCATCCCGATCTTCTACATATAGAATGTAGGGAACTATGTAGGCATATACAAACTAGTCAAGTTCCCACCACCAGTTTCCTTAGATACTTCATATTAATTTTATTATTTCTGTTATAATCATTAGTAGCATCATGAATATTCGCTTTACTATCCTTGTTTTTTACCACCGTCGCGCATATTCAGACTCGTATTCTCGCGAGTAAGCGATCTCTTGTGGCCTTTTCCCGAGTATAGAGAGTAATTTCACTGAAATTCGTATAATTAAATTAATTAAGAGTTAATGAATAAATAAAAAACTGCTCGATGGCATTAAAAACTCATTAAACCATAAATATTCCAAATATCACTTCAATCCAAAGAGATTTACCGCGGTAAAAATGGAAAAAGAAGCAGAGCAAAAATACGTGTACTGAATGCCAGCATACAATTTCATATATTTGTTGATAAACAGCACTTTGGGACTTTTTCGGATTAAATCTAACTTTATGCTTTTAGCCCTTTACTGATTAATGTAAAACATTTGTTAACCACAATTTATAAATCAATATGATTATTAACATAAACTAATAACAAGTAATCATCTGCAAAATCAACTGCTTCGCAATTCTCGGGCGATCAAGCTGAGTGTAGTAGATCGTCCAGAACCCTGGTTCACAAGCTGAACCCTGTGGGCAACTTTTTATGAGAGAATTAACATATAAAGCATAGTTGGTATAAACAGTTGCTTCTCTGTCTAAAAATAGTTTTGTTCAGCTTAAACAAATTGCCTGGATACTTGAATCTTCTAAGTTCGTCTATTATTGCGGCCACTAGGCCCCTCCTACATTTAATGATATCATTAGGACTTGTTTGTTTTCAAGATGGTTTGTAATAAATCTTTTAGCAATTGAACTATCTCAATTGCTGAGTTTTGAGGTCTGCGGCCGCATTGTTGCTCACTTAACATATTATTACTTTCTCTTACGCCTAGTAAGAGGAAGTATTGTAATCTTGTCAAATTTTTGATAACGAGTTTTCACCGGAAATAACTGTTTTGAGGTCCCCTGAGTCCAAAAAAGTGGTTTTTAGCAAATGGTGTGTGTGTGTGTGTGTGTATATGTATGTATGTATGTGTGTATGTATATATGTATGTATGTAATGTACGTGTGAACAGCATAGCTCAAAAACGAAAAATTGCAGAAAGTTCAAACTGGATATTCCGTTTGGGTACCACCATGGGATCCGACAGGACACTATCGCAATCGCATCCAAGCATAGAGCATATTTACTTGGCTATATTCTAACCTCAATTTTCAGTGAGTGGGCTTAAAAAATACTTATGAATATGACAGAGAGCGCGCGCGCAGTGCCGCACAAATTTGAAATATCTTAAAAATACTTTTAAAATTTTTTGGTCGGCAATGAAATATAATTATACCTTAATATAACAATAGCTGAAGTCAAAAGCTAGGTATGATATAATTATAAAACTTGAGAAATATAATTTAAGTTTTCAGTAATGCAGTACAAAAGTATTACATAGCCAGAAAAAAAACAGAGAATAGATTTCGGCCGTCCGTGTGCGGGCACATAAGGCAGTACCGCGGTCCTAGGATATATTCTTTTACCCCCGCCACCTCTGCATTTATATCCTAGTGCAGAGGATATCCTTGGGCTCTGTAAAAATATCCAAGTGTAAAGAAAATTTATCAATTGTATAGTTGTATTGACTGCAGTCAGAGAAACTCGTCTCATTGTTTACAGCAGAATATTTTTGTAAGAGCATATTTGTGATCGTGCCAGATTTTGCAATATAAGTTCTCTCCAGAATATAGAAAGCTACCATGAGTAAGAACAAATGTTTTAAGCGCAACCCTCCTCTCCCACCTCAGGTGTTTTTTAAACAACATGGTCCACAAACAAAAGTATTTATGTTTTTAAATGTTACGCATAAATACTTATTATATCATAACAATTATCTTTGTCTTACTCCTAGTGAGAGGAAGTATTGTAATCGTGACAATTTTTCGGTATCGTGTTTTCACCGGAAATACATGTTTTGAGGTCCCCTGAATCTAAAGTGGTTTTTAGAAAATGTGTGTGTGTGTGTGTGTGAACAGCATAAATCAAAAATGAAAAATCGTAGGAAGTTCAAACTTGATATCCCGTTCAGATATCACCATGGGATCCGACATAAGTTATCTGTCAAAATTCCTCAACCGAAAGTACCACTTTACTGAACGTTTTTTCACTTTTTTGCGATTTTCTCAGAAATGGCTCCAACGATTTTTATTAATCTTGATATGTCAACTACACATACAAAGATCTATAATATTTATTTGAAACATTTCTACAGGGAAATTCATAAAGGGGCTTTTAGGAGAGGGATGGAGTTAGGTTTTCCTTTAACGCGATTCTATCATCTAAATAATATTAATTAAAATGAAATATGTTGTGCAAATCACTGACGCGTACTCAACCCGGAAACTCGAGTGTTTTTCATCTAATTTATATTTATAAACGTTTTCAAAACAAACTTTTATAGAATACAAAAATAAAATTGTGAATTCAATTCACAATATTTAATCTTCATTGAATTAATCCTATCATCTTTGATCAAATAGTTCACTTTTATAAATAAATATGACTTTAATATTAATATTTTCGTTACTTGTTAATGATTATTATTATTAACAACACACTAATATCAAATTAATAAATATTATTGCCGCAATTTCAGTATTAATGGACAATCTTTAATTATATTGTTATTTCATTCCTATTTTTAATTTAAAATACATCAGAACCAAAATTAGAGACAAACTTATAAATGCATGAATGAGATGACTGTTGGTAAGTTCACCTTATGGCCGGGAATTCCACAGACGAGTGATGCTATTCGAAAGAATGACTTTTTTTTTCTAAGAATGGGCAATATTAAAGCAATGTGAGTGTGGGTGTGAATTAGAATAAAATAATTCAAAAACGGAAAGCTCAACTATGTTTTAGGTATTCAGGGGACCTGACATAAGATATGGTCACTTTTATGATGGCAGGTTTAAATCAAATTTAATCATCAAGAACATATGAATGCCGCTTTCCATTCCCACAGTGCAAAAACTGACATAGTGTGCAGAGCGATTTCTGTGGGAAATGACGAAAGTTCAGTATTTCCTCTGGGGAATAAAGTTACAGTTACTTAAATTTTAATCATATGACATGATATTCCAGATGATGCACTATCCCGTCTTATATTATTAATATTTCAGATTAAAATTAACCGTTTTGAATAGAAGTTCGCCTTGTTTTCTAGAAGAATTTGTTTGCACTTTGATTTATTTATTGTTGTTGTTATAATTGAAAAAAAATTAAAATTGGTCTAAAATAAATCTAAAATATTGCAGATAGAAGAAGGTGAAATCTTCGCAACAATCAATCAGAAAGACGGAATGGTTGTGTTCCATGACGATCCTGAGAAATACAACAGCCCAACCATGTTGTGCAAACTTGAAGATGAGGTCTCATTCATTTTTAACTCTATTTGTTTTTTATTTATTTTTTGCCGGTTATGTAATACAATATATATATATTTTTTTTTAAGATGAGTAAATGTACTGAATTAGATAAGCGTATACAGAAAATGGAAGAAGAGATATTAGTGAATCCATTGTATGTGAAGAAAGCCTGCGGAGTCACTGAAGAAGATCTTACATCTGCTCAGGGCGCGAAGTTGTCCTATTTGATGTGAAATGCCCAGGAAACCCCATTTTTCATAAAGCTCCCAGTCTTATTTTTTTCTTATTCTGTTTTTTTGTTAAAAATACAACATACTCCAAACACTTGTGATACCATATTAAATTTATATCCCCACATCCATTAAAGCTATAATTTCTGTTTGCCACTTGTAGCTTTATGTGTAGGTCATCTTATGCTATTTAATTAAGGTATTTGAGTATATTATAATTAAGCATATTTTATTGTAAAAAAAGAGATTTCTGATGATGGACAGGCAAGCAAACAATAAGGACAGGGATCTTGCTGGATAGTAATCAATCCTGTGTTATTTTGTTTGTAAAAATACCTTGTTGTTTGGTGTGCGTACACTTGGTGCTGTCCTAATGGCACCTAACTAGTATCTCAGCTAAGCATTATTAACAATACACATTAACCATGTAGATGACTATAAGAAGGACCAGTATTAATTTGGTCAAAATTATCACTCAGAATTTTTAATTCCATCAAATGAAATTTCTAGTTTTACTTACTTAATATTAAAAAGTTTTGCAACTGACTTTTTTTTTAAAACCTCATCTTGAGTTTTAAATTTCTGTTTGAATTTAAAAAATTGGTATGTGTGTATGTGCAAACAGCATAACTTAAAAACGAGAAATAGCGAGATAACTACAATGATTGCACAACTTTAAAAGTTTGGGCGAGCTGGGCTCATCCCCACTAGGTTTTTCAAAATAGTGGCCATCCCCACTCCTCCCCAAGCCATCCCACTAACCAGTCATCGAATTCGATAATCACTTGCCACACCCACTTCCTCCCACGTCTCTCCAATTCACGCCCAATTTACCCCACCCCTCCTAAGCCACGCCCACTCATCCCCACCACCACTACCAATAATCGATTTTCGACAACCCCTAAACCCCGCCCTACTTACCCCTTCCCGTTAACTTATCATCTAAATCGATGACTCCATTTTCTTTCCACCCCCACCCTTCGACCCAAGATCCAAACCGATGACCCTATTTTTCTTCTCATTACTCCCACTCCTTAACCTAACATACAATCCAATGACTTTATTACCCCCACCCCTTAACCTAAAATCCAAACCGATGACTCCATTTTCTTCCCCCTCTTCTTAATCTACCATCCAAGCCGATGACTCCATTTTCTCTCTACCACCACTCCTTAATCTATCATCAGTCAATGACTTGTTGTATGAACGTGCAACAAGTTTAAATGACATTAAGAAAGCGGATTTATATACTATTAATAAATTTATACATGACATTCCCAACAGTTGGCATAGCGCTATTGGAACGGTAGGTTTAGGTGCAAAAGCATTTATTAAACATGCATTAAATATTCCTGTTTATCCACGTACTTTTCCAACAGGTGACAAATGACGTAGTCATTCTGTAAGTACTGCTGCAGGTGGAAGAAAAAAAAAATCACCCGAAAACTCGATTGGAAAATTTGATACGATCGCAATACTTTCTCTTACTAAGGAGTAAGAAAGGAGAAAAAAATTTCTTTTTTACGATTTTCATTATTTGCATTTAATTTAAAAAGCAGGGCGAAAAATAAATGTAAAAAGAAATTACTGACTTTTTTACATTTTTGGTAGACCTCCCTTAAAAGGAAATTAAATATTTCTATTTGTTTGAACTTACTTATAGTGGCATGCACAGAATTACGAAGTTTATGGAAGTATATCTCCCCACCGCCCTAGTTTCTGAGCGGTCTTATTAGTGAAACACATGGTAAGTTAGATGGAACACTAGGGTACCTATATAGCGTCCGCTGTTTTGATATAGAAGACAAAAGGAACAAACCTAATTCTATTATATAACTGGGCTCTTTGCAAACGTCAGTACATATATTCTACGTCTTGTGATGTCGGAACTGTTTGGGCACTCTATATACATTATATACTGAGTACAATATGTGTTTATATATTAGTGAAACCCGGGGTTGCTCTTGAACTGTGAGACAGTTAACATCTCGTCATCATAATTTTCGTGTTTGTTTGGTTGGTTGTAGGCGGAGTACAGTGGTAAAAATTTGCAAATATTTAACTTAAGTGTATGGAATAACTGTGTGAATTTTTAACAAAATCTATCGAGCAGTTTTTGTGTAATTGGATAAAATTAGTTAATATAATTCAGTGCTGGTGCTGCATGTTCAGGTATGTCTAGTTACGTATGCATGACGTATTGGTAGGTGTGGTGTCTAATGTTATAGCTAATAAGCGATCTGTCAGCTGACGGCGATAAGCTGTATACGTCATCCCACGTCATAGAGGTTTAGGAGTTAAAGCGCTTCTATAATAACAAACAATTACGAACTGAAGTTTAATCTGGTGCAAGTTCAAGGTTATTGTTAGTAGTGAAGTTTTATTGCTGACTTTATTTCATTGCTACTATGTTCTGCTATCATCTTACATTGATAGAATCAGTTATAGTGATTACGATTAAAATAAACAGGCAATAATAATAGATAGTATACATATTCAAAATAATAAGTAAAAAAAAATTCCATTTATAAGCCCGATTGCATACAATGGCGAGTGATATATCCGAATTAGTGAAGTTACTTGAAGGTTTTAAGGAAGAGGTCAGACAAATAATTAGAGAGGAAATAAGTAATTTAAATTTTCCTGCTAAACTGGAGGAACAGAATAGAAAGTATGAAGAACTTAAGAAAGAAAATCAGGAATTAAACGAAATAGTACGTAGGCAACAAAGATTGTTGGAGTTGGTCCGTAGAAGTAATAATGTGATTTTCTACGGCATTCAAGATGTAGATAAAGAGAATCATGAAACTTTGGAAAAAATAGCTCTGGATTTGTGCAATAACGTCCTTTCTGTATCAATAAGCAGGAATAGTCATAACTTTACTAGGCGTATAGGAAAAGATGGTGCTAAGAACAGGCCTGTGATTGTTTCTCTTGTCTCTAATAACCTCAAATGGTATATTTTACGTAATGCAATAAAATGGAAAGAAAGTAACATATATGTGTCGGAAGATTATGATAAGGAGGCACATCAGCAACGTAAAGAAATTATTGCTATCAGAACTAAGTATAGGGAGCTAGGCCAAAATTGTAAAATAAGAAAAAATGGGCCGTTAGTAGACGGAAAATTTATACATTATGCAAAATTAATAAAAAAAAACTGATGCAGTGGATGAGCAAGATACGGAAGATGAATCAGGCGAAGAGAGCGATAGCCCAATAAAAGATATGAAAAATAAGAGCAAGAGGAAGCGAACAAAGGTTCTATCTACTGCAACTAAAGTAACTAAAGTTACTGAGGTTTTTCGTTCCAGAAGCAACTCTGCCTCATCAACCTCATCGGCTAGCAAATGATAGTAAACTTAAAGATATGGTTAAGAGAATCGATTTTGGTATAGTTTCGGACAATATAGCCGGCTTGAAAAATAAATTATACAATATTAAGTTTAAAGAGTTTTTACGGCAGTTTCAAGTGTTTATATTACTAGAGTGTTTTATTGTGGAAGAAGAAGTGTTTTTGAGTTTTAAAAAGAGTTTTTCTGATTATAATTTAATTTTTATACCTGCAGTTAAAGAAAAGAAATTTGGTAGAGCGAGGGGGGGTGTCAATTTATGGGGTGAAAAATGATCATGTTCTTAGGAATAAAGTTAAATTTGTTAAATGTTCAAATTTTTATTTAATTGAAGTGAAGCAAAAACCTGTAAACCACTATATTTTACCAGTTTATTTGGGCTGCAGCTCTTGGCTGTCGCATTTTCAGTTGTATAAGGTTAGTGTATAAGGTTGTATAAAGTTAGTGAATGTCAGAATATGCAGCTTATATTGCTTGGGGACGGATAGAATTTTTTATGAATTTTTTAAAAATAGCCCAGAAATTTTCTTACAGCAGTTGCTTGCTTGCTTTAATGGGATCTACGTATAATAAAGGAGTAGTACCAAAATGTATCTCTCATTTGATAGGAAAATAAAACTATGTAATAAAAAAGTTGTTAATTTAGGTGTTGAGAATGAAAAATTGAAGAGAAATATAGAGAAATATGGAGGAAATGAATATATTATTGAATGATAATATACAAAATAGTCGTTATAGTTTTTTAAGAATCGCTAATGTTCCAAAACTCTCTCATGAAATTATGGATAATATTACTAAAATTATCTTTAAGGCAAACTGTGAAATTGACCATTTAAGGATTGAATATTGTTATAGAATGAAATCAGCCTAAAAAAATGTCACAAATGCGCCAATATTTTTAAAATATTTAGCCTCTTTGATAGAAATAACTTTCTGCGATTACGTAAGAAAAATAAAGAGAAATTAAATACATCGTTGTTCGGCGATCCTGACTCAAAACCAATTTATATCAATGAGTATATGTGTCCCTATAATAGAGACCTGTTTCAAAAAGCTAAATCTATACAACGTAACGGACACCTTAAATATGTCTGGTTTCAGAACAATAAGGTGATGGTCCGAGTTTCAGAACAAGCAGATTTTATGGTAATCAGTTCTTCGAAAGATTTAAAAATTTTGTCATCCCGCCCTGAGCTGCCATCTGACAACGAATTAGATGAAGAAGTAGAAACTGATTTCTCAGGTAGTCAAATTTCAATAGCCAACTCTGTGTCAAAGAAAAGGAAAATGAAGCAAGATAGCGGACAGCAAGGTTCAATGATACCTTTTTTAGTCCCGAAAAAAGACTCAGGAAATCCACAAGCACCAGCCAACCCAGACAGCTGGTAGTAAGAGAAATTAGAAACAAGAAGAAGAGAGAAAGTAGTGTGCAAAAGTGTTCATCATTTAGTGGGGGGCAACCTAAAAATATTATTTTGGAATGTTAATGGATATAATAATTTTTTAGATTCAGAAGAATATATCAGTGATAACCTTTTAATATTATGTTTAGTTGAAATGCGTTTAGAAAAGTGTATTACTATAACTCCTAATTATCTC
>JAAEAF010014845.1:0-164339 GCA_011037195.1 Triatoma infestans
AATTCCTCAAAATATTTATCACAACTGAATAAGCTAACGTTAAATTTCTTAATAGATTCCTCACATGCAGTTCGAAATTTTAGAAAACTTGTACACACGCCAAACCCAAATAAGTAAACTTTTTCACAGAATTTAGCCGGGAAGACTTATAATAAAATAAATGTTTAATTTCCCAATTCTAGCTACTCTTTGGAAAGAGAGGGCAACAGTTTTATCAACGTTCACAGTTATGCCCCATAGATGACATTACGTTTCTAACAAATTTGATTGATTATTGTGCATCAGTTCGGGTACACGTATGACAATGCCATCTGCATATAGGATCATTTAGCTAGCGTACCAATTATATAGAAGATCTGAAGAGTAGCCATTTTAGACGAGATTCAGAAACAGTCACAATGCTATCCTGTAAAGGTGGCATTCTAGCAGTAATTTTAATCCATGTACTTTACATATTTTACAGCTAAGAGAACTATATTATTACTTTCTCTTTGTGTTATTAAGAGGAAGTATTGTAATCGTCCCCAATTTTCGATAATGAGTTTTCACCGGAAATACACGTTTTGAGGTCCATTGAGGACGAAAAAGTGGTTTTTAGAAAAGGGTCTGTGTATTTGTGTGTGTGTATGGGTATATGTATCTAAACAGCATAGCTCAAAAATGAAAAATCCAGAACGTTCGAAAATTAGATAATCCGTTTAGGTATCATCATAGTATCCTACAATAAGTTATCTCTCAAAATTCCTTGACCGGAAGTTCCATTTTACTGAATGTTATTTTTATTTTTTTTTTTTACTTTTTCACGCTTCTCTCGAAAACAATTTTCTCACGTGTAATATCAATTCCACATAGATATAATGAGAGCTATAATTTTTATTTGTAACCTTTCTGCGAAAAAATTCATTTAAAGAGACTTTTGTGGGAATTATTCAATTTATTCTACCATCTAAATAATAATTAATTAGAATTAAATATGTTGTGAAAATTCTGAGTTTAAAGAAAATCCGGTTGACCGAAATGGCCATTTTTACCGAATTAAATTTTTCAGTTTCTTCGATTTTCTCAAAAATCGCTTCAACGAGTTTTGTTCCTTATTATTAACTAGCCAATATTAAAGAGCTAAAAGTTTTATTTGAAATATTTGTTCCGGAATAATTCATTTAAGAGGGGATTTAGGGAAGGGTGGGGAAACTTCAAAAGTCAATTTTCTTTCCTAGAAAAAAATGTTTCAAATAAAAGTGATTAGCATTTATGTGAGTAGATAGTACACAAAGTTTAAAGAGAATCATTGGCAGCCATTTTTGGAGAAAAAAAACGCGAAAATCTGAACACAAAACGAAATAGTTCGCGTAAATTCGCACTTCCGGTTGAGGATTTTCTTTTTTATCAAAATCTTCTTCAGGTCGAATAGGATGGTGGTATCTAAAAAGTCATTTTTTCACACTCAAGGAACCACACTCAAGAATATTTCCGTAAAAAAAATGGACATTTTCACAATTTCCCTCCTGCACCACAATGAGTAAACAAAAAACTAAAAAAAAAAACAAACCTTATTTTAACAATATAAACATTTAAGATAAAACTGAATATTGAAAATTTAAGGATTATGCCAGAAATGTGGAAGATTGAATGAAAATAAAGGCAAACAATTTTCTGGAGAAGAAAAATAAAGTTGAATATCTAAACTACGTGGTAACAGCTGAAAGAAATGGGTAGTAACGAAGTGAAATTTGTATAGGATGAAATATTTCTGCTGTATGGAAGAAGAAGTATTGCTTCATCAACATGGTGCCGCTGAAGGAAACATATAAAGATTCTTTTTTTTTTTTTTTTTTTTTAACTGCTGGAAGTGGATATAAATCATAACATTATTGTAGAAACGACAGAGTGGAAGAAGATATGAGGACTTTATAGCTAGAAAAATAAAATAAAAAATCGTTTTGTGCAATATGCATCTCATTAGGGATTGTCGTTTCTGTTACTGTTGGTTCCATTTTACAAGTAAAAGCACGTAAAATAAAAGCAATTAGCTCTATTCCATATAAGGTTTCTAAAAATAAATAGCGAAATTTTAGACCCTTTTGGTGCAGATAACTAGTTATCGATTTATACAATATAACATAATTGATTGAACTTTTGCATCAGTATTAGTGGCAGGTTGTTTTTTTTACGGCGGGTGGGGATGCCTCCGCACAAAGTGTGGGACTTGCACCCACTAAAACCCCCCTCCCTCACAGGCAGTTGTCCACCCCGGAACTCCTTATGGTACTACTTCGGGGTGGTGCCTCATAATGCCACCGCGGGCTGCCTTCGGCCTAGCCGGACCCTCTCCTCGGGAGGACGAGGTGCCTTTTCATTTCTACAACCTTCATCCGCAGTACCGTCCGGACAAAGGCAGCCACCCACTTCCACCGGTCCCGCCGGACGAGCATGGCCTTCACCACTGTCTCCGGGGAGATCCTTCCGATTTCGGCTTGCAGTCTCTGTCGTTCTCGCTCCCATCTGCCACATCTGAAGAACATATGGAACGCATCATCTCTCTCTCCATCTCCGTAGATGCACGACTGGTCTCCCATTTTCCCTACCCTCCACAGGTACAAGTGGCAGGTAGTTACAGTCAGCCTTATTCAACTGGTGTATCCTTAATAAACGAGTGCGTAATTTAAGCCATTTACTTTAGTTAAAGGCAATTAATTAAACGTTCAGTAAAAATTTCGTTAGCAAAAAAATATTAATTAATTGTAGTAATTCTCAAGGGGAAGTAGTGTGAATGTCACACTAGATACACAGAAACATAATGCCTACTTTTTCAGCGGGCTCGGCGTCCAACCACCAAATTAGATGTCGTGGACGAGAGCGGAAGCACCTGCATTACCATTAATATTTTTTAAACGAATATAAAATTGAGCAGTTTATACGAGGGACTTGAGCTGGGGACCTCCTCCTAGTTACAAGTCCATGCTCATAACCACTACACCAATTCCCGCCCCCTGTCACTCTAGATTTTCTGAATATAGTGACAAATTAAATTAGGCAATTAGCATTAATAAATATTAAAAATAAATCTGAAGGGGAAACACTCACATGAATTTATCTTACTGCGAAATGGCAGATTTTCTTCACACTTACAATTCTTATTAGTGTTTAAAACTGTCGGCATTTTTATGGAGAAAATCAGAATAAAATTGAAAAACCTAACAGAAAAACTTGCACTTCCGGTCAATCAATTTTCTTCAAACTGTAGAATTTTGGCTACTTATATAATTCTAATTAATATTATTTAGTTGGCAGGATTGTATAGCACATTGTTAAACTGAAACAGAGATTATAAAAAAACTTTACCCCACTTTCTTCCCCAAAACTGCCCTTAAATGAATTTTCCCGGAGAAATTTCTCAAATAACTTTTGTAGCTCTTTGTATGTGTAGTTGATATCTCAAGTTTTAAAGAAAAACGATGGAGCCAGTTTCGAGAAAATCACAAAAAACAAAAAATTAAGTAAAGTGGCATTACTTCCGGTTGATGGAAAATGCCCGAAATCTTCGTATCCGATGCGGTCGTAATGCCTAAACGGAATACCAAGTTTGTGGTTCTGGCAACTTTTTGTTTTTGAGATATTTTGTTCATACACACACATAGAGACCATTTTCTGAAAATCACTTTTTGAGACTCAGGTGACGTCAAAACGTGTATTTCCGGTGAAAACTCAATTTCAAAAATCTGACACAATTGCAATACTTTCTCTTACTAATAATATTAGTAAGAGAAAATAAATAAATACCAAATATATACTTTGTTCTCTTATTGTTCGTAATCGTAGTTTTTAGTTGCGCTATTTAGCTTTATTGAGAAATTGTATTTCTAGAAGGTGAACAAAAATGCAGTAATACGTCCATTTCTACGTTCATCACTTGTTAATATTATGATTTTTTTTTAAGCTGTATCATATTAAAGTGGGGATAACTTCGTAAGGGAGTTGAATATATCTTCAGTTGAAGATATCAGCTTTCTCAAAATATTGAGAGAGCTTTTTCTGATGATGACATATTTAATATTTACTAATTTTTAAGGGGGTGAACATAATAATGGGTATTAAAATAAAATACATATAAAAATCTTTTATTTATTTACATTTATTTATTATATACATATAATATATTTTATATATTTATCCATTTACAGAAATACATTTTTATTTATAAATACTGATTTACAGTTTGACAATGTCATATACAAACAAACACCCCCTCAAATTGCCTATTTATAATTAATTTTATTTGTAATTAAAGAGTAATACTATTCTTATATTTTCTAACACGTTAATTTAAGCTATGAAAGCAATGATAAATACAAATGACTAGTGTAGGTGGTAATGCAGAAGGGAAGTGAACTAGCCACTGCTTCCGGGATTTTGGTGTTCCTGCGGGAAACTCAGTCTAACCACACATATACAAAACGTTTACACCCACCCACATAGGGTCTGCAATTACTTGGATTTAGCGAACCTACAGGCAGATTCTAGAACCACTAATACCTCTATACAATCACACATACTAACATTTTCATATTATACTCTTTACCGACGACATTTTATCAACAAACAAGAATAGTATACAATATAATGGAGCTGAAATAGACCTTCGACTTGCAGTGAATTTGGCTCACTCCTGATTGATTGACTGATTTGAGAACGTTAAATCCATCTACAGATGAATTTGTTAAACAGAGGGAATTTTTGGCATTATAAGAACTACATTATTACTTTCTCTTAGTGTTAGTAAGAGGAAGTATTGTAATCGTGTCAAACTTTCGATATAGAGTTTTCACCGGAAATACACGCTTTGAGGTCCCCTGAGTCTAAAAAGTTGTTTAACTAAATCTACGTTACAGTGGATTTGGCTCGCTCCCACTACATATCTACCGTCTAGCTAGTTTCTTTTTGGCTTTATATGGGACTGATTTAAGGAACGTTAGTCCATCTTCAGATGAATTTGTTAAACAGCGTG
Organism: Triatoma infestans; assembly: GCA_011037195.1. NCBI lineage: Eukaryota > Metazoa > Arthropoda > Insecta > Hemiptera > Reduviidae > Triatoma > Triatoma infestans. The sequence continues at coordinate 5,006 of JAAEAF010014845.1, forward strand.
GAATTTTTGATTATCATATCGTTTAAAGATAGAACAAAATAAACACACCACAGTAATAAAGTCATGTTCGTCGCAATAAGGCTACTTTATAGGCAACGTGTATCAACCACTTGGCTGTTGTCAGGGGCTCCACGAGAAGGCGGTTGACTTCACCACCCCCCAAAAAGTGGGAAACGAGTTAGGCAAAGCTGGCTTCGGAAATGAATCAGCCTGATAAAGAACTCTGCTTCCACTCAGCTAACAGGATCATCCGTTTTACTTTCAAAACATATTTTAGAATTTTGACCGGGCATGATTACCTACTGGCACACTTCAGCCGCCAACAACAAATATGTTAGGCAGGCCAAACTACATTGGGTGGAGACGTCTAATGGCAGAAAGCCAAAGGCGCTAGGCATTGACAAAAAAAAAAGTAGTAATAAAGTATCTATGTATTTATTATGTGATTTTTTTTTTTTTTTTATTAATCGAGGTCGCGCTGCTCTTCATGATCTATTATATAATCATTACCGTGATTACAATTAGTATTTACAATGGAGAGTTTGTTGTCACTGTAGATGTAATGGTGGTAGCTAACATTTCCACACTATTCATCAATGCTTTGAAGATAGGTAAAAGCTTAGCATCAAAGAAAAAGAAGCAGGCTAACCAGAACAAGTTGTAGATATGAAAAATTAATTCAATGTTAAGTGAAATTAATGAATTTTTTACAGTAATATTAATCTGTACATATAAAGAGAAAAGTCTTGACTGACTGATTCATCAACGCAGAGCCGAAACTACTGAAGCTAGAAACATTAAATTTGGCTCTTGTGACATAGAAACCACGAAGAAAGGTTTTTCCGAAATTCGGCCTCTAAGGAAGTGAAAGGAGGTGTCCAAGTTTGTATGGAAAAAGCTAATATAACATGCGAGTGAAAGGAGGTGAAATTAACCATTAACAAATATTTAAATTCGTAACTAATGTAGATTCATCTAGAAGGCGTAGTACGAATTTCACGCGGACGAACTCGCGGGCAAGAACTAGTATATAATATTCTAAAATGCTATAGAGTGCTGTGATACTCTTGAAAGCAAGGTCTAAGGCAGAGCCCAGGCTCGTCCGTGCAATCAGGACAAATGAAAGTAACCTGTTTTCTTATTCCTTTTTTTTGGCAATTCCGGCATCTTTTCTGAATTCTCCGTGAAGAATGTTCAGGCAAGGGACTTAATTCCGGAAAATGGGAGCCATAACTTTCTGGATGCTCCGATCGCCGGCGTTTTCTTTTTAACAAAGGTCCCAACAGTGATTTTATCACTTCCATTCGGAAGTCGAAGAAAGTACTGTTAAATCCATCAGGACAATTTTTTTTATATAATAAATAACTATTCAATAGTACAATTTGGAAAATATGTATACCAATTTTCTTGTACCATTTTAGTGTGACTTTTTCACAAGAATAGTGAACAAATAGCTGATCTTCGTAATTTAAATCCTCTAAGTATTTGTTGCATTCAACTAAAGCCTTTGGTTTGAATGCAACAGACTTTCTGGTAGGAACATCAACTAATTCGTCACCAAATTGTGAACTGACGAACAGTACGTCCCTTTTGTGTTTCCATTTGGCAACACAAATCGAGCCACTGTAACGTGACACAATTTCTCCATTTTTCAAACTACTTTGCACTACTTCCAAAGGAATGCCTTTGCTGTTAGGCCGAAGTGTACCCGTTGAATAAGTCTTAAGCAAGAGTAGCTCTTGGGTTAGTTGGACACTGTTATAGTAATGACCCATGAATACCGAGTGGCCACGATTAACAAAATCATTTAGTAATTTTTTTACTACTTTACTCCTATGACCAGAACCGCCTAACTCAACATCTGTAGTTCCTGCATATATTATTATTCTAAGAGTAAATCCTTTAGAATCATTGAGCACATACAACTTAACGTCAGATTTATGTCTTTCGCCTTCAACAGATTGCCTAAAAACAAGTTTTCCACGCCGCAGAATCATCGACTCGTCTATAATGAGCACCTTATCTGGATAGAAAATTGTCGCCATACGAGAATTGAACCACTCAACCAGAGGTTTTATCCTGAATAGGCGATCAGTGAAAATCGGGTCATTTTCTCGTAGGTTTTCTGACAAGTTTAAAGCTTGCAATATCCCAAGAAAACGATCCCGACTCATAAACTGGGAGAAGATATCGTTTTTAAAAAGAAAGTCAGTTTTCCAATAATGCTGTATATTGCTCATCTGAATATGGCCCATATGGAATAGAAGGCCAAGCCAAGTTTGAAATTCTTCTAAATTAAGTTCTTTCCAATTACCTGCCCGAGCTCTAGGCAACATATTACCACGGAGTAGAACATTTTGTGCTTGACGATTAGTCTCCGATAAAATGAGGTCATAAAATTCACTATTGGCAACTAAGTCAAAGTAACCTCTTGCCGTTTCTTCTTGGGGTATTACTTTTAAATCTGACTTGTGAGAGAAGGGAATAGGCACATGACTGGTTTTATGGGATTGCCACGTCAACGGCTCCCCACCATCTACGTAGTTTAATGGCCATCCTTTCACAACAATGTCAGAGCTACCTGGGCTGCTGTGCGTAACAATAAATGGAGTTTCCACTACTTCTTCTTCTTCAGAGGTATATGATGATGAAAGAAATTCATCTCCAGAAGATAGACAAGTTTCCACTAAAAATGGGACTTCATCTTCTTCAAACTGTTCCATTTTTATGGGGCCATCCTGCCTCAGGATATTTTGGGATTCCTTTCCTATGGTAAATTATAAATAAAAATCAAATTAACACGTGTCAACTTAAAATCTGTTAAAAAATTATAAGATTTCTCACCAGAAAAGTCAGTTTCTGCAGATTTCGAACAATCTGATCTTTGGGATCCAGATGAACCGTGCTTAATATCCATTTTCTAAAAAACAAAATTATATACTAAATTGGAATAATTTTTGAAAATATTTTTTTTTATTGTCCATGGGGAGGGACTAAGCCTTATGCCATCCAAAGCTCTTCTGGGCCATATAGGTACTTTGGGGTACGGAGCCTTCTCAGTGCTCTGCTGGCCTCCGGACAATGTTCTCTCATTACAGACAACACTGACCATCACCGGACACCCGGGTCCGCCGCCTTGTAGTCCAGCGCGCTATCACTGAGCTAATCCCTTCCCTTTTGAAAATATTAGTTTACATACACTACAGAAAAAGTAAGTCAATGTTATTAAAAGACGAAACTTACAGATTCAATATGCTGTTTGTAATATATATTTATTAATTTGTTTCAATTGCTATGATATCTGTAATAAATAATATAATTAGATGATTTGTTAACAATCGTTAATATTTACTTCAAATAAATATTTATTTTTAAAAAAAGCTATAACAAATCCACTTACTCAAAGAATATTATTGCGAAGTAAATCAGCTGATGTCAGTCCGTTCTAAACAGGGGATCGAACAAAACTAAATAAGTGGGGGTGTTATTGAGCTAAAAATACTCCCACCACCAACAGGCACAAACTCCAATGACCTCTAGTGAAGACATACGCACGCACCGTCGTTGATCTTTTTCAAGGACAGACATGCGCACTGAATGTGTGTACAAATCTTATCACAAACTAAACGTGTACAACAAAGCATTTCATATATTCACGGAAATTACATGGCTAATTAAATTTTAATTTATATATATATATATATATATATACACCACACACCCATATACATGTATAATATAATATTTACAAACATTCTAATAAAAGAATGTAATCATGTAAAAATATTCTGCTTTCTAAAAGCAACATTTTATTATAGCATCAAGTTCAATCGATAGCGATAGATTTTCATCAAATTTGGATTCTGAGAAAAGTCAGTTTTTTAAGAAAAATAAATAAACTTTCTAATAGATTAGAAACTAAGTTAAATTAAATCACTGACATGGTTATCATTAACCATGAAAAACTGACATAAGAAAAACATTCCATGTGTTTTTTATCCGTTAATCGTGTTTGAAAAACAAAAAGCTTCGAGTTAAGTTGCTCCATCGATAAGTAAACGAAAATCAACAAGAAACTTCCAACGAGTTTTACATTCCTTACACTCTAAGAAGTAAGTATTGCATGTCGAAATTTTTTTTGAAAATTGAGTTGTCTCTCGGAAATACATGTGTTGAGATTACCTGAATACGAATAAATGAATAGTATGTATATAGTTTTTACTGGAAACACATATTTCGAGGTTTCCCGAGTAGAAAAATGGTTTTTAGAATAGGTCTTTGTGGTGTGTGCAGCATAACAAAAGCGGAAAAAAAAAAGTTCAAACTTGATACTTCGTTTAGGTGCCACAAGGGGGAACGAGTTTGATAAAAAAATCAGTCAATTGGATGCATCATTTTACTATAATTAATATCTGACAATAAAATATTATTTTATTGTATTATTTTTTACTATAATTATTTTTCAGTTTTTTTGCCATTTTCTCTAAACCGGTTTGATTTATTTCTTTTAACTTTATGCTTTATTAACTTTATTTTATTAACTTTAACTTTATTTTATTAAAAACATTTTCCTGGGAAATTTATTTTTACGCGTATTCTGGAGAAGGCGGCTGACCGTTGGTCCATTCCTCTAAGTGTCATTTCAGTTGTGGTGTACGAATAACTTCATAATATACGATTTGAACATTTTTTTTTTTTTTTTAATTATTAATGTAATCGTGTCAAATTTTCGATATCGAATTTTCACCGGAAATACACGTTTTGAGGTCTCCTGAGTCCGAAAAAGCTTGTTTATAGAAAATGGTCTGTGTGTCTCCTGTGTATGTTTGTAAAATAGCATAGCACAAAAACGAAACATCGCAGAAAGTTCAAACTTGACATTCCGTTTAGGTTTCCAGAAAAAGGGTTCGTCAATTATTTGTCTGTCTGAATTCCGAAACCGGAAGTACCATTTTACTGAATGGATTTTTCACTTTATTCCAGTTTTGTCGGAAGTGGACCCAATTAAGTTAGCCAAAGCATTCCTATATCATTTTTCAAACCAAAGATATATGGCAGTATAGTGTTTTAATGGGAGAGGCTCATAATCTCCTGTTTCCGATGATTCTTGTTGAGGTTTATAGGACATACCTTCCAATTTTTTTTTTTTTTAACCCACTAGAGGGCAGTACCTGAGCTCGCGCTCATCTCCTGCCCGTGCACAGTACAATCAACATATAATATCTGCCGGTACTACTGCGTAACAGATCAAATATACAATATTTAAATTTCCTGAATTCGTACGTAATTACATAAATTCGTAACTTCCAATTAAGGCGTAAATTTCTGCCCGGAAGATTTTTTTTTTTAAGGGGATATGCACGGCGACCTGAAAGATCTGTTGTGCTCCCGGAGCCTTTTCATGCATTGCCGGCCTCCGAGCAGTATTCTCTAGCAATCACCTAATGGCAAGTTCTCTAATTAGTACTATTCAAATCGAATTCATTGCTGTACCCTCTACTATAACCTACCTTCATCTAGAAATTTTATTTAAATGAAAGAAAGAAACATGTCAGAACTAATATTCTAGTTGGTCTTTAATGAATTTCTTTCATTCATTACTGAGATTTCCTTTTTTCATATTATAGAACGTTAAGAAAAGGATAATGAAAGACAAATAACAAAAAAAAAAAAAGTTTGTTTTAAGAATAAAGAAGAAATGGTTAGTTGTAAAAAAGACTTGATACTAAAGTAGAAGCTATAGTGTGGTAGTTTCTCAAAGTAAAAAGGGAAGTTCAGGAAAAAGTAGGAGACGTGGTGTGTATGTTGTAAAGGAAAAGAGTGTGTGGGGCTTCTTTTTTTTTTTTAGGTATGTAGTGAGGAAATTGTGTGATATGTGTAGAAAAAAGAGGAAGAAGTACTACTGGAAAGAAGACGAAGAAAAGGATGACCTAACATATCCTGGTAGAAAACCAGGAGAGTGGTTGCTTTCCACAGGTTTCATGCCCCACTCAGACAGACAGATAGACTCACAGACAAAACTACAAAGAAATAGAATACAAGAAAGAATAAGCGTCTTTCTCTTTCTCCTATCCTTTCTTTTACAATAGAGTTGCTACTTTTCCTCCCTCATCATCATCCAGTCATTCTCTTCCTTTCTCACTTGTTCTATTCTACTCTTTTTATTTTACGAGGCTAGGATCGGAAAGAAAACAAACCTTGTGTTGTTGTGTCCCAATCCTTCCAAAAAAAAAAAACCGGGTGAGTAGGTAACATGTGAAAATAAGTCTTTCATTCGCCCGCCCTCTCACTCTTTTATATTCTGCTCTTTCTTTGAATGGGTAACAAACGAAGAGTAACTCTCTTTTCATTCTCTTCTTCACTTCCCTTTGAATGGATAATACACAGGGAGAGCTAAGGTAAATGAAAAAAAGGAGTTAATTTTAGTCAACAAAACAGAACATGTTGTCACAATAGGTAATGAAATAACAAAACTACAATACACTGCATTCAACGTGCGGACAAATTGGCAACCATTTCCAATTCATAAGTTTTTTTGTTTTTTTTAAGAAGAGTGAGATATAGTGGTCTCAAAATAGGTGGATGGTTTCTACATACCCTGTTGCTCATTAAAAGGATTTTTTTTTTCTATTTCCACTCTCTCTTATTATAATAATAGAATAATAATCAAAAATTTGCTTCAAAATGGTTAAGTTTACAAATATTTAACTAGGCATGCCATAAAAACGGTGGTAGGGGTACCATTCTTAAATGTATATATGGTATGAGAGCGGCATTTCAAATTTTAATCTAATTGACAGAACTCTTTATTTTAATTGACAGATCTCTTTATTCTAATTGACAGGTCTCCAAAAATAAAAAAAGCTCTAAATCAGTTTTTCCAGGAGAAATCTTGTAGCTAAATAAAATTTATATAATTGTATCTGTGCAGTGAAAAAGATTAAAGAAAAAAATTGGTGTAGCCGTTTTTGAGACGATATTATATTTACTCAAATCATAGGATCCTTCTTAAGGGACAGATGATTTCAGGTAAGAGTCAACAACACTAGTACTAGACGCCACATTCTCGCGGGACTACCACAAGGAGCAATTATCAGTCCTATACTCTTTAACCTTTACTGTTCGGACATACCTGAACCAACTTCAGCCACTTTAGCCACATACGCAGATGACACAATGATAGCCTCAACTAACGACAACATTGACCAAAGCATCACTGAGTTACAAACAACTATAGACATCATTACAAAATGGTTCCAAACATGGAAGCTACGTCTCAACATCACTAAAACAGAAGCAAAAATTTTTTCCCTTCGGAGATTTCAAAATGAAGACCTTCGGCGACTAAAACTAAACAACCAGGAAATATTTGTTGTGGTGGTTGGTTCCGCAGAGCTGGAAAGTAACTAAGTTGGAAAGAAACTAAGTTGCTCTGTGCAAGTCTGTGTTGTCACACTGTCTGAAAAACGCATCCTGAAGATGGGCGAACGCCCGAAACCGGTCGATGACCACAAAATGAAGCAGGCTACCACGGAAAATGTCTCTGAAACCAGGAAATACCCTGGAAACCGAAGGACCAAGGAGTGCGCTATCTTGGTGTAATCCTTGACACCAGACTCACCTGGAGACTACACATTTACAACAAACATACAGCCGACTGAAACAGTTATATCCACTTATAAACAGAAACACACCATTCAAACACTCCTGTACAGTACTTCTTTATAAGACGCTTCTCAGACCTCTGTTGACATACGCTTGCCCAGTCTGGATAACTGCCAGCAACTCACTGACGAAACGACTTCAGACATTTCAAAACAAAGTACTCCGAATTGCTTTAAGAGCCCCTTGGTTCACCAAAAACACACAAATACACAGAGAACTAGACATTACAGATATTCACACACACACACACATGACTAAATTAACAGACAACTTCTTCCTCACACTTCACACACTGTCCTCAACGTCCCACCTGAACATAGGGGAACCTACTCAATCTAGAAGACCTGAAACCGCGACTCTACCAAGATTTATGAAATAACATATTTTACCTCTAATCTCTATGTGTAAAGCTCTTGGTGAGCTGGCCCATATTATGATTTGTAAATAAAAAAAAAAAAAAAAAAATTACTCCATTCACCAAAAAAACATTTCTTTTGATAATTAGGTGACCTCAAAACATGTGTTTCCGGTGAAAGCTCTCATAGAAAATTTGATACGATTGCAATGCTTCCGCTTAATGGTAGTAAGAAAAATAAAAATATGGTTTGAACACTTTCAAGACATTCTCTCTTATTACAATTTACATAATTATAATTATTGACTAAGTTTCTTCTGATTTATCATCTTTTCTAAATTATAATTATCATGTTTAGTAGTCCAATATTTTTTGAGAGAAACATAACCTTCCAGCATCCCAGAACATCTTTAAAATAAATTTCTTCGGCAGAAAGTTCGAACAAAAGTGGCAGTTATCAGTATGTGTAGTTATAGTATACCAAGTCTAATAAAACCGTTTGGTGTCTTTAATGGAGATACTTCAAATTCCAATTCAATTTTGGCAAAAACATTTAATTCTAATTAATTTTATTTGATGATAGAACCGAATAATAATAAGATATGGTAGGGAAGGGTGGGGCATGTTGTTACAGTGTAATTTAAAAAAAAAACCGGCTGAGAGAAGCACTTCTTAAGTGGTCAAAGTTAAGAGATATACGAGTGCTGTTGTTGTAACCAGTTCCCGCTAAGATTTTGTTGCATATGGCGGCATTGTGTGACTTTCCTCGAAATATCATGGTGAAAGCTACATTTTATTATAGAAACCGAAAGCTATGATCTGAAAACTATTAAAGGTAATGCTGTTATTTCATACATCCTTAACAATAATTTCAATTCAATATGGTTGCGCTAGTATTCTTTGGCCTATGTGTGTGTATACGGATTAATTAGTGAAATAGCATCAGTGGAGTTAGTTGTTACACTTGGTTGGAGCCTGTTGTTACATTATAACAATTGCCCCCTGCATATCTTCAATCAAATCACGCAGATCTTAAAAGAAATGAAGCCAAAAACAAGAAAAACGAGAAAGTTGGCAATTATAACAAAAAGAAAATCTGTGTCTCCAAAGCTGCGAACAAGAATAAAAAAATAATTTGCCAATCATCAAGTTCCAGCGAAGAAGATGAGGACTGGCTGTGCCTGAAATGTCTAAAACCATGGTCGCAATCAAAAGATGGAGAAAATTGGGTTGAATGCATGCAGTGCAGTACAGTAAATAATGTTAACTGAAATTTGTAACAACAAGCCCTATCCTCTCCTACTTTAGAGAAAAGCTTAAAAACCTCCTAGTGTAATAAGCAAGTGATGTAGTAAACACAACATTTTAAGAAACAGCAATAAAATGTTTTCGGAAGAGATGCTGGTAGTAAGAGCAAATTATAGTATAGGAAAATTACATTTTAAGCTTATAATCCAGACCATTATAATGCTTTAGGATTATATTTCTAGGACCTAAAGCCCAGTCTGGATTATAATTCTTATAGGAGCTAATAAACGAGAAAAAATATTAGTAAATAAATAGCAAAATTTTCTTGTATATCCATCACCAGTATTTTTATTTTATGTAAATAAAACGCCACAATTCCTATTATTCATATACTCTTGTCAACACATAATTCAAATGAAATAAATTAATAAAGGTTACATTAGTTCAAATAATACGGTAGCCAAAGGAGTCGTACTATATAGTATTAACGCCACCACCTTATTCCGTGCCTCTACTAACTATACTAATTAGTGAGCATAATTATCTTTAATGAAGAGGTTTGCCAGTTGTATTAACCAAGTTATAGATGTGATATAGTTTATGTAGCGGAGGTGACCCTGCACCTTTGAAGATTGCTCAGACTTATTACAACAGAACTAATAGCATAGCACTACGATAGCTAGGGCATAACCAGCCCAAGAAGAGATCAGAAGCAAGTAACAGTAGCACTTAATTATAGTACTCATCTTGCAAAGTCCGTACTACACATTGTTGGTGTAGTTCTGTTAATTTAATTTATAACATAAAAATGAATTTACAAATATAAGGGCAGCGTTTGAAATGCTTTATAATAAATTTAGATAATTAAGAGATTTTAATGTATGGTAGCAGATCAATTTAAGTGGCTAGTTAGATTATTTAATACTAAATACTTATTTCCTGTATTAATCTCACTTTTATATTATTATACGTATTTTTGTAGCTATAAAATAAAAGCTGTGAAGAAATGACGAACCAGACTCTGATACATGAATCCGCTAGTGATGAAACAAAAGATTACCTAGTCTGCGAGAGAATAAAGGGTTAGTTCTGGCATTTTTAAAATATTTTTAAGGTCCAGTGAATCTAAAAGAAGTTAATAATAGAGGAATGATGAGGGAAGGGATAAGCTTAATGGTAGCGCGCTGGACTTCCACGCGGAAGCTCCGGGTTCGAGCCCACTAGTGTTTGCTGCCTATAGATTTTGTTTTTAGGAGCCTCTAAAGCTCAATGTCCGATGATGGACAGTGTTGTCTGTAACGTGAGAGTACGGAGACTGGTAGTGCACTGTGACCATAGATGTTGACGCGGCTTAAATTAAAAAAATAAAATAAAGGATTGACCTCTTTCTCCCTTCACCCCTCTGTGTGTGTGTGTGTGTGTGTGTGTGAGAGAGAGAGAGAGAGAGAGAGAGAGAAAAGAGAATAGGGGGTAGCTCAAGATATAGTTTTAGTTACCACCATCGCATGCGACACAAATTTTCGGTCAGACGTCTACTGCAAGTCCGACTTTACTGAATGGTTTTTAGTTTTCGAAACAATTTTTCTCTGAAAACGTGCTGGCAACGATACTTTAAACATTGTTTACTAACGACTCATGCACATAAGGTCTATCAATTTTTACTTTTTCTTACTAGTGTAAGCGAAAGTATGGGGATTGTGTCAAATTTATAATAGTGACTTTTCACCGGTTTTGAAGTCCCCTGAGTAAAAAAAAAAAGTAGTTTTTAGGAAGTTTTGTGTGCGTGTGTCTTTCTCTCCCTTTATCCCCCCTCTTACTGTGTTTTTTGTTATGCTTTATTGCTCTAAATGCTCCATTTTATTTTTATTATATTATTTTATATACTTATTTTATTTTACATCTATATTGTCACGTAATAAATATAGCATATTGTAACTTTTTTCCCTCTAAACTAGCTACTGCAATTAGTTCTAAATGGGTTCGTTTAGATAAAATACTCTAAACTTCAATAAGACAAGCACCAATTTATTGTTTTACACAATAAATTACAAATACAACACTTAATAATAATTAATTCACAGTTTAAACCAACAAAAGTTCACTTTGTTCACTTTTTATACACTTTTTACAAACGCACACTTCGTTTGTAACAAGAATCTCTCTAAACTCTCTGTTGTCCCACTATCTATACCTGTGGAGAAGGGTCTAGAAGGTTATCAATTGTTCTAGAAAGGGCTAGAGCGCGCTGCCAGCGCTTCCTAGCGGCCACTAGGTGAACTTAAGGTACCTGCTTTCTCTTCTAGATGGCACCAGTGCCTGCATTACAATATAAATTTTACAATTTTTTCTTTTCTAGCTAAATGGCAATATAAACAACATTTGTATTCAAACTCAATAATTAATATTTCTATCTTTGTGTACAATTATTTAAATTTGATTATTTATTTGTATTTTATTAATAAACTGTAACTAATCAATTTTTTTTTTTTTTTACATTCTTTTTATAATTTCTGCTTTTTGTTGAATAAACTTATAAAGTTATGCACAGAGGCGTCAGACACTGTTGGCGCGCCCATGTCATTTATTCACAACCTTCCTTGGTACATAAATGTAAACCCACCACCATTATAGTTATGTAAAGGCTAAGTAACAATATATCCAAGTTTCGATTAATTTTATCATTGTATTCAGTGAAGTAAGAGTAAGTCGTGTGGGCATTTCGGACCATAATTTTTCTTGTTGTTGTTGCTTTCAATTATACTGTATTGTGAACAACATATCAATGTTGTATTGTATACATCACAGTGAACAAACTGAAAATTATTTGCAGTGAACAAACTGAAATTGTGAAATAAGAGATATTTTTTTTTTACGAGATTATTTTAAATAGAGTAAATAAAATGTATTTTAAAAATATGTTATATGTACGTTTTTCTATTCACAAAAGAGTATGCGAATACTAGTAAACCAAGTGGATTATCCTGGTCTGTTAATCTTTCCAACGCATGCACACTCTACTAGAAAAAGTATTATAAAAGATATACCACTGGCTGCAGAAAAATAAAACAAAAATAAAAATAAAAGTGCTCATACCTCTGTCTAGTATGAAATTTATACTTGGCATTTCTCTGTGGAGTTTTTAATACAAACGTTATTTTTTTTTTTTAATTTTTCCAACCACTAAACTGAAGACTTATGCCGACTGTCTAGCTGCTCTACCAACCGTCCGTTTATCCTCTTCATTTGAACAGAGTTTTAAGCTATGCTTGCGTATTTTTTTACATTTCTCCTGGCTATTTTTTTTTTGTTTTGTTTTTGGCTTTTTAATTAATTCTGAGATAGCGTTTTTTTTTTTCAACCACGAATGAACAGCTTAGCGCTAATAAAAGCAATTTTTTTCTCTCTCTTTCTCTTGCTGTTGATGTAAATTTGCATGAACGCAATGATGGTTCCATGCAAAACGAGTTAAAAGAAAGAAAAAAAAAGTAAAAAGGTGTAATAACTTCATTATGCCTAGTATTTAAATTATGCTATTCAACGAGAGCTAGCTATTAAGCATAATTACATCATGATTACCTTGCTAATAAGAGAAAATTTGTTTAAAAGATTTATTTTTTCTTTTCTGGTGAAAAAAAATCTGGTGAAAACGCTCACACGACGGACAATCTCCTACACCTTTATACGGTGATATATATAAAATGGCAATTTTGTTTAAACTACCTCTTTTGCTCATTTGTCCTACTAACATAGATATACAGGTGACTAGTACCAACCTGCCAAATCCAAACAGGTAGGGAAGTGAAGAGCGTGTCTATAACATTGAACCCATATATTTGAAATGTAATGCCATAAATGAGGTTAACATTTCAAATTTAAAGAAAATCGTTCTAGTCGTCGTTTTCCTGATTATTCCAAAAATTAGAAAAACCTTTTTTACTGTTGCGTTGTACTTTCGGTTAACCGATTTTTTTTTTTTTTTTGGTTCTCTTACTCCTAGTAAGAGGAAGTATTGTAATCGTGTCAAATTTTCGATATTGAGCTTTGACCGGAAATATCCGTTTTGAGGTTCCCTGAGTCCAAAAAAGTGGTTTTTAGCAAATGGTCTTGTGTGTGGTGGATGTGTATGTGAACAGCACAGCTCAAAAACGAAAAATCGTAGAAAGTTCAAACTAGATATTCCGTTTAGTTATCACCATGGGATCCAACAGTTGAGTCATCTGTCAAAATTTCTCAACCAGAAGTACCACTTTACTAGTTGTCTTTTTTACGTTTTTGCGATTTTCTCAAAAATGGCTCCAACGATTTGTCTTCAAACATGGTATATAACTGAACATACTAACAGCTACAACTTTTATTTGAAACCTTTCTCCGTGAAAATTCATTTAATGGCACTTCTGGGGGAGGGGTGGGGTTAGGTTTACATCTAAAGTGCTATTTCAGTTTATTAGACAATTCTATCATCTAAATAATGTTAATTAGAATTAAATATATTGTTGAAATTCCGAGTTTGGTAAAAATCGGATAACCGGAATTGCGTTTGTTTTAACACTTTACTAAATGATTTTTTTCACTTTTCGGAGCGATTTTCTCAAAAATGGCTCCGACAATTTTCTTGAAACTTCGTATAAAAACTAAGCATGCAAAGATCTACATCTTTTATTCAAAACATTTCTTTGGGAAAATTCATTTAAGGGCACTTTTAGAGGAGGGGTGAGGTTACACAGCTTCCTCTAAAGTGGTATCATAGTTGATTATACAATTCTATCATCCAAACAAAATTAGAAATAAATAGATGACCAAAATTCCAAGTTTTAAGAATATTTGTAAACCGGAAGTACGCTTTTACTAAACAGTTTTTTCAGTTTTCGACGAATTTCGTTATATTTGGTACACAAAGTATAACATTTGTCAATTATAATTTTGAGAACAGGATTAAGAAAATGTTGTATGAGTGTTTCACACCAGATTTTTCAAATTTGGAATTTTAGCAATGCTTCGAATATATATTAATATTATACAAGTATTTAATTATCCTAATCATTGAATTGAAGTAATACCCCCCCCCCCACACACACACACACAGAACCCCTCAAAACTCTACATTCATGGGAAAATATTACAAATAAAACTGATAGCTATTTGTCTATGCAGATAGTATACGAATTTTTAAGAAAATTGTTGGAACCGTTTTCAAGAAAATCGCGATAAACTGAAAAAAACAAACAAAAAACATTCAATAAAGTCACTTCCGGTTGATACATTTCGCGCGAAAACTCGTGTCAGGTGCGGTGGTAGTACCTAAATGGAATACCAAAAAATAGTTTTCTGCGATTTTTCGTTGTTTTTTTTTTTAGATACTTTTTACACACTGACATATATACAGACACTACAAGTAGCGCTAAAAACAATTTTAGCATACTCAAGAGGACCTGAAATATATATTTTCCGGTGAAAACTCAAATTCAAAAATTAGACACGATCTCAATATTTCCTCATTCTTAGGAGTAAGAGAAAATAAAAAATCTTGTATGGAACATTCAAACCACTTTCTCTTCTGCAGTTTATTACAATTCTATTGACAAATTTTCTCTTTAAACTTGGAATGTTTTCTAAACGGTCACTTAAGTTTGAATTGCTATAAATAGAGGGGGGGGGGGGTTACGCTTGGGGCCCCAAAAAAAAAATTTCCTAAATTAACAGTTAAAGTTAGTTAGATTTTTATGGAATTATTTTACTTTTGTTATTGTTTTTTTGTCATATTTCTGAGAAGTAAGAAAACTAATGTCGAGGTAATCAAGATTAGCTTTGTGCAATGGTTGCTCTTATTAAAAATATAAATAGTACTTAATTGATTGTGCTTCATATTCATTTATTAAACCGTGTACAACTTTATAGTTGAAGCTGTTGTTACTATTAACGAAATCATTCACTCCTACGTTTCTATTTCTTGTCTGAAATATTGTTTGGCTTTTGGTTAAAAGACAGTAGTAGTAAATAATTTGCGTAATCTTCTATTCGTGATGTCATTGTTGTGGATATTGTGGCTGGCAGATGTTCTTTTGCAGATGGAAGAGGATCACTTCAAAGAGCTTGGGGGAGGTTTTGTTTATAAAGGAACTGGAGTAGCAGATGTTTGGCATGCGGCTCATAATCTCTGTACTAAAAGCCTATGCTTATGTCTTACACTCAACAGAAACCTGCTCTCTATATATTATTTGAAAAAATGTCTTTTATTTTTATTATCATGAGGAAATTAATTGAGAGTAAATTAATGATAATTCATTCATAAAATAATCATTAATGGTGTGAATGTATTATTTATTTAAAAAATCTAATTAGAATTTGTGAATGGATAGATAAAAATTACTTTTAATCAAAGGATAACCTTGAACAGAAGTTTTTTGTCTAAAAAGTTACATTTTTCAAAAAATCATTTCCAAATTAATAATTCAAGATGAATAATTCGGAGTTTTTGTGCAGTGATTTGTAAAAAAATATTTTCCAAGATTAATTAAAAGTAAATTTCAATATATTGAGAAAATTAAATTTGCAAAATTATTTGGATAAAATGTAATTTTTTATAATTCAGTGAGCTAAGTTGGAATATGTAAAACAGCGTTTTGAAAAATTTCTACTACCTGACTAAACAATTATAACTAAAATTATTAAAAAAAGTAATAAAAAAAACTCGTGGATAACCAATTAGAAAAACTGTTTCTCTTTCATAACATGAACAAATCCCAAGTAATGAAGAATACTGATACCTAAATAATCAAAAAGAAAAAGAAGAAAAAATATATGAGTGGTAGAGTAAATGATGATAAAGAGAAAATCGAACTACCGATTTTATATATGGATATACAACTTCTTTATTCTTAAGTAGACCGAAAAAGAATACTTTACCATTCTAACCTAATAGGGGAATCATTGGAAAATAATGGAAGGAACATGGTGTATGCAGGAGGTAAAAGGTAGAAGATAAATAGATCTCTTTCTGGGGATGTAGTTCTGAGAGAAAGAAGATAGGTTGGAGCAAAAAAAAAATACTAAAGGATTTGGTAAAGATTTGAAGGAAGATAGAAAATATATGGAATGTGTTTAAAGGAAATAAGAAAATTAAGTGACAAATTTTCTCGAACAATGTCTACCTATATAATAAACTTCACTGAATTGTTGATAGTAGTATGCACGGTAGTATGCATCTCTTAAATATCTTTTTTCCCATATGCTAATAAAATAAAAAAATTCGGTTAGAAGAGGGATTCCAAGATAAAAGAATAAACGGAAATGAAAAGTCTGAGAAAGTAAAATAAACTGAAAAAAAAAGAAATCACTTTTATTGACAGAGAAGAAAGGATCGGAAGTAAAAGAAAAGAAAATGAGAAATAAAAGGAAATCATATAAAATTTTAAATCTAAGTAATTTATAGCTTAGCTCTGACTTAACTCTAGAAACTATGTACATAAATAAATCATGAATAAATAAGTAAGTTATGAATTTAAGCTGATAAATTTGCGTACTTAAATCTGAAGAAAAAGCAGCGGTAGGCGGTAAGAATAAAGAGCTAGAACGAGAATAATCCGGTTTTGTTATTACTAGTAATTAATATCTCTTTGTGGACCAAGTGTCACTTAAAGATACTCTCTTTCTTGAGATGCCAAATTAACCAACAAGCGCTATCTACCTTTTTTTTTTTGTAACCAATGGACAGTTCTAGTGGTGGCACTCGACTCAGGGGAATGGAATATCCTTGCTTTCAAGATCTTTGCGTACCTGTAATCACCTCTCATCCTGATCTAATATCTACAATGTTTGATGCTAAATATCTCGACCATGAACATCCATTCCTGATATATTCAGATTGTTGATGTATCCAGCTTCTTAGGTTTAGCGCACCCACTGTAACTTTTCACTCCATTATACACTCACTTCCAGACACTACCAGGAAACCACATTAGATCATCCAGGACAAAGTGGATTTATATTTGTTAGTCACTTTGTCTTCATCATTTTGTAATAAAGTGGTAAAATCATTGACATTGGCAAAGTCATAGCAATGTCAAACCCAATAAAGAAAGAATAATTTACAACTAGTGGCCAAGCCAGCTGACTGACTTCAAAACAAGGCCACAGCCAAACAAACAAATTGCTTTGGCAAGGGTAAATACCCTTACATCAAAAGCAAGCGCCGATAAGATTGGCCACTGACCTAAATTGCTGGGCACCAAACTACGAAGGTCGCACGCTAGGACAGATGTCTTGGTGTGAGTGTGGCCAACACCAATATATAAACTCGCCCCAATGGAAGAGGGGAGGATTATATCATATACGATTATACGAGCACGTCTTCATATACGAGCAGTAGTTTACGCGTCCATATACAGTTTTATTTAAACTTATTATCTTTTAGTTGTGCATCTTAGTTCGTTTATTCTATCATTCTAATTTATTAGTTATTTATCTTCTATTTATTTCTAAGTATTTTGTTGTTATTAGTTACCATTTATTACATTAAATCATTTTTCAAATACTGTTTATTTTTATAAAATCCGTATTAATAATTCGAGCACTAACTTCCAAATCTCTAAACTAACTTCCGCCCTCTTCAAGACATCTACTACATCAGGAATCACATTAAACGTTACAATTTCTTTTGTAGATACAAGATGATGGTGCGTTGATTATTTGTAGTAGTATATTATTTTAATGAATATGTGATTGGAAAGCTCCAATCTCCAATGTAAATATTGCCACCGCATGCTGGTTGATATCTCTGTGTTTGAAAAATCTACTAAATATCTTTTCAATAGTTCTGGCCGTTTTGGATTTTCCTTCATCGTCAGTTAAACTTCACCAATTATTTAAAACCAGCAACCAGTGAGAGGAAACAGAAAATTAGTGGCTACAATATTTGCAACATACAATTCATGATTTAGTCTTATATTGAGCTGTTTAGCGGATGCTTTTTATCTGATTCTAATAAATTTATAAGTTCTAAGAAACTAGTATTTATTTTGGGCAATAAAATACTTTTATCTTTGCAGTATATTATTATGTATTGAAATGAGTTCACGTATTGATATATGTATTTTTATTTTATTTTTTTTTGTTTGCTTAAAAAAAAAGTAAGAACGATTTTATTGCTTCTTGTAACGTAAGGTTATGTATGACATATATAGTATACATAGGAGCAGCAGCAAGACCTGGCGCTGGGGAGAAGACTCCAGTAGAACAACCAACGAAGAGGTAGGTGTATGTAGTTTAACTTACCGCCCATTTGCCGTTGGCAGGAGATGTATGATGGGCGAGAAAAGGGGGTACACGGGGATTGGAAGAGAAAGGACCTTGGGAAAACCTCTAGGGGAATGTTTCCGTCTCAATATATAAAATATTGCCACAGTAAATGGAGTTGTGTGGACCATATGGTTGGAAGGACAAAGCTTTGCCTTTACAAGAAAGTGTACACATACATTACTTACATACGCTTCTTCTTCTGATCTATAACCTCCCCTCTTCTTCATATTCCACAACTAACTGGGTACGTAGAGTGCATTGCATTAGCTACACCATAAGTCTCTTATCACTTATAAATATAATCCTGAAAATATAACCTATCTTTTAGTTCTTTTACAGTTCAATGTTAGAACAGGTAACGAGTTATCAAACATTTTTCTTTATTTATATAATATTTCGGTACCATCCTAAAACAGGAGTTGAGAAAATCAATACAAGAGCCTTAACTACTGTTCAGAAGTTTGAACTATAGAATTTAAGTCACAATTCTAAAAACACTTTAATCACGAAAGACAATGGCCACCGTATTATAACCGGAAGTGCGCCTTTACTGATATATTTATCGCAATTTTCTCTAAAACGGCTCCAACGATTTTCTTTAAACTTGGAATGCTCGCTAAACAGACATGAATCTGTCAATTTTATTACTTTCTCTTACTCCTAATAAGTGGAAGTATTGTAATCGTGTCAAATTTCGATATCGATCTTTCACCGGAAATATCCGTTTTGGGGTCCCCTGAGTCCAAAAAAGTGGTTTTTAACAAATGGTCTGTGTGTGGCTGTGTGTGCGTGTGCGTATGTGAACAACACAGCTCAAAAACGAAAAACCGCAGAAAGTTGAAACTTATTCCGTTTAGGTATCACCATGAGATCTCACATTGCGTTATCTGTCAAAATTCCTCAACCGGAAGTACAACTTTACTGGTTGTTTTTTTTTACTTTTTTGCAATTTTCTCAATAACAGCTCCAACGATGTTCTTAAAACTTGATATATCCACACAGATACAAAGAGCTACAACTTTTATTTGAAACTTTTCTCTGAGAAAATTCATTTAAGTGCACTTTTGGGGGAGGGGTGGGGTTAGGTTTTCCTCTAAAGTGCTATTTCAGTTTATTATACAATTCTGTCATCTAAATAATATTAATTAGAATTAAATGTGTTGTTGGAATTCCGAGTTTGAAGAAAATCGGATGACCGAAAGTGCGTTTTTCGTGAAATGTATTTTTCAGTTTTCTGCTATTTTCTCTAAAACGGGTCCGTCGATTTTCTTTAAACAAACTTGTAATATCAACTACAGATGCAAGGTTCTACAATTTTTGTTTGAAACATTTCTCCGGGAAAATGTATTTAAGGGCACTTTTGGGGGAGGGATGGGGTTAGGTTGACCTCTAAAGTGCTATTTCAGTTTAGTAAACAATTCTGTCATCTAAATCATAGTAATTAGAATTAAATATTTTGCAGAAATGCCGAGTTTGAAAAAAAATTAGAAGACCGGAAGTGCGTTTTTTACTGAACAGGGGTATTTCATTTTTTACCTAAAACACCGACGAATTTCATTAAATTTGCTACACAAACTATAAAGTTTGTTGTCAATTACAAGTTTGAAAACTGGAGTAAGTGAAAGTTGTGTGTGTGTTTCACACCAGATTTTAGGGATATTTTCGGGATCTGTTTAAATTTAAACCACAAACTTTGTTGGTTTTAAAAAACAGTTGAGTTTCCGGGTTGAGCCTGCGACAAGGTTTGCTTAGAAATCGATGTTTCGCCAATATTGTAATGAGCCTATTTCAGGGTCGTTACACTTTTAACGTGGAGTCGTTTTTTCGTATAATGTTTTGAATAATATTGAAAGCAATTTATAAACAAGTGGCAATGAATAGAAAAAGGCGCGATGAAATAATGTAACCCTTTCAAACGGGCGGGAGAAGACTTTTGTAATAACGACAGTGCAGAGAGGACTTCATTTACTTCAGGAAAACCTGTACAATACACTTCGTTGGCACCATTCATTCACGCTAGAACCATTTTATAAATAATTACAAGAATTTGGTACTTCATGATCAGCATCCATTCCCCAGCCTCTGTCAAATGAAAATATTTTGACACCTGTCTTAAACAAGAATGCGTACAAAAAGCCTTGATTGGTGAGGGTCTAAAGTTGGCGATACATTTTTTTCAAAGCAACGCGGCAGGTATTTCTTCTCTTATCAATATTTTCTAGACCTTCCCATTGATTTCCCTTGTTGGTAATCTAATAACTTATAACTTTTACACTTTCTCTTACTACTGCAAGTCGCGATAATATCAAATTTTTGAAATGTAATTTCTTCAGCGAAATTTCATGCTTTGAGATTCAAAATACAGGTGCGTGCGTGCGTGCGTGTGTGTGTGTGTGTGTGTGTGTGTGTTTTGTAAGTGAACAATAAATTACAATTGTAAATATTTTTGGCACTTAGACGCATTTATTTTTGGCGCATTTACCTTCATTTTGTAGATGCAAATTAAAATATGTGCAAATTTCGGTCTACGGACTTATTTTGGCAGTAAATGATTATATTCTTTTAACGATTTCTTTGATTATATGTGTGAAAACTTTAGAAAGTCACTTGTGGTTAATAGTGAAATTTATGTTATTAATCACCGATACCCGAAGGCGCGGGGCCTAAGCCGCCTTTCCTTCCCCCAGAAAAAATATATTTACTGCTAAGAAGACTTTCCCAGCAATCTAACGGACTTACTACAATATCTTAAGATATTGCTATTGTAATGTTATGGTGTGATGTGTATTTGTAGTGGTGTGTAGCACGAGCGGTTTCGTATTAGGGCTTGTATGTTTGAGGAAAATATAGAAGTATAAGAATAATTAAGAACACACTGATAGATTAAATTAAATATACTCTCTAAGAGAAATTAAGTTACTTTGAATATCACAATAGCTTATATTAATTTCTAATAACGTAATACTGGTATAGCTCTGATGTTTCCACCTTGATTTCTAGCACAAGTCTGTCCTTTGAAATTCTCTCTCTAGCGGGGGAATTTTCTTTTACAGAAGATTTACTCTAACGGGATTTTGTGCCTTTGTTTTTCTATTTGCAATGACCCCAATTTACAGTATCTGACTCTAAAATACACTCTTTTTGAAGGTAAATTCACAGTTTAATATATTAACAAAATTAGATTAAATTATTTTTAAAAACTATTATTTTTCGATTCTCTAGTTCCCCCCAAGCATTCCCTTGAGAGCCCTAGAATTGGTGAAACCCGGGACATTGGCGCGGTACACCATTTCGCTGACTCCATCGTCACAATTCTGACACAGATGATTGGACGTCCTGTCTATTTTGTGTAAATGACTAGCTAGCCAAGCGTGTCCTATCAGGTAGGTGGAAGATACTTCAAGGCCTCGTATATTATACCTTTTATAAATCTCTTAACCTGAAGACAACCTTCTGTGTCTCTCCAATGCTTCTCCAGTTCTGTATTCCTCAATGTTTGACTTTCCTGTTGCAAAATTGCTTGTGGTGACGGCTACTGCTCCAGGACTACAAAATGGTAGTGTGGATCCTACCTTAGTCAGCTCGACCGCCTTCTCATTGTCCACTGTACCAGCATGTCCGGGGGCTCAGAAGAGCTCTACCCTGCTCCTCTAAGCGAGGCCATCAAGTCTTCTCCTTATTCACCCAAAGGTTTAGAGCTCCAGTATGGCTTTAATGCAGCTTGAATAGTCAAGCTTAAGTTAAAAAACGTTTTCATCAAGATAAACTTAAATTCTTACCGATTATGAGATTTGTTTAATAAGGATAATATCTGAAATACTTATTTGCTGTGTTGGCAGTTTTCTCTTTTACTTATTTGCTGATGCAATATTTTGTGTTCAGATCATCCGACCAACAAGTAATGAAAAAATGGGTAGTAATAACCATAAAGATGTAAGTGAAAGATGTCTGTTTGCGTTTGTACATCCTGAAGGAAGTTTTAGATCGTTTGGTAAAGCTAGTGAGGAGTTGTTAATACTTGAGTTGGCAAGGTTGGTCATAAAAGCGGGCGGGTGCACAGCTAAGTTCTTGTTGGAAAGGAAGTAACAGTGTAACAGTAGTGGTACTAGTGAAGGAATTGGGTGGAAGTTGCAATAAGAGTGGGGAGAGAGAGTAACAAATATACGAAGAGAAAGATGGGTTGCTGCAAGTAAGTAAAAGAGGCAAAAGGCCAACAACATTCACTCTCTCAACTCTCCTGGACCTCTCTCTTGGATAAACTTACTTAATTATCTTAGTCTGAGAAGTTGAGTCTCTCCTGTAGAAAGTTCGCTCCGGATTGAAAGTGTTTGAAAGGTTTACTACTTTTTAGGTGAATTAAGGAGTCGACTGAAAAAAGGTAGAAGCAATTCACTTTATCCCATGTCTACCTTATTCATTATTTTTGAAACTGCATTTTCACACTTCCTTCTGCGTGTCACTTTTTCTACTTTTATTTTTTAACAATATGTACTTTTGGACTTGTTCACGGACTTTATAAAAATTTATTTGTACTTTTCTCTTCTTTTTTCTGCACCAGAGAAAATAATTTAGAGGTATGTTTAGATGCGTTCATTGTTTGGTGTGAATTCATTCGCTCAATATTCATCAGTTGATCAAGTCATTAAAGGTTGTTCGCGATATGTAAAATATCTGAGAATAAAAGTTATCAGAATTATTATAAGTTTAGCTGGAATTGCAATTATGAGATGACACTGAGTTATGTTTAAACTGAATCAAGTATAGATTATGTTTTTAAGTTTACAGGTCTTCCACGATTTGGCATACATTTTGTTCTTTAACAGACATCCTAGGTCTGCTTCCACGCACAGTAGACTTACTCGAACTAGGCCTTCCTTCGATGATACGGTTCCTGGCAGGTGTGTCTTAGAGCATCTTTTTTAGAAAAGCAATCGGCCCCCTTGCATTCCAGATAACTTGTTTTAGTGATAACCACGAGAATAAATCCCGCAACTCTATAATATTCTTTCTCGGCTTCTTCTTTTCAAGCATTATTCTGTTCATTTCAGTTTATTTTCCTTGGTCAGAGGTTTAAAAGTAACAACTTAATGGAGTAATGAACTAGAAAATTATCTACTCTTCTACGTTAGATGGTCTTTAGATGGTCTGGTTACTTCTTCATTTCTTGACTTCCCAGTTTAAAGCCCCAACAGCATTTATAAGTCATAACCCTAACTGTTTCAAGATAGACAGGATCTAAAAAGAGATAGTTTCGCCTTCCGCAACTACTTGATTTTTTTTAACAAATAAAATGCTGCAATGTACACAAATTGTTTACCACAACGGAACCAGTAGGTTTTCTAAGGTAGCCTATATAGGCTTTGCAATTATATTCTCTATGATTTTTATGTACTCTCATGACTGACATGAAAATAATAAAATAAATAATGCCAGTAAATTCTTTATAGGAATAAAAAAAGGATTATGCCCAAGACGATACCCGAACCTGAACTGAGGATAATAATTATTAATGAAGCACCAACCGAAAGTATTGGATATTTGCACATAATATTGAAATTGGCTAAATTCCAACATTCAATATTCCTGAACTCAGTAATGACTGAAGTACTGTTATTGTTTCATCCATAAGAGAATTATGATCTGGTGAAGATAAATTCAGAGGTAATTAGATAGAAATTGTATTTATTTAAGAAACGAATGCTAATTAAATATAATTAATTTATATATGTACATATATATGTATATATATATATATATATATATTTACTTCCTCTTATATGTATGTTTAATTTATGTATCTGTATTTATGAACAAAATATCTCCAAAGTAAAAAATTCGCAAGAAAGTATAAAATTGATATTTCATATTGGTACCACCATTTTTGCATCTGACCCTAAAGTTTCGGCCAGAATTCGTCTCACCACAAGAACAATTTTACTCAATCTTTTTTTTTTATTATTATTAGTTATACATGCATTTTCTCGAAATAATTTTGTAAACGATTTTCTGTAAACTTCAAATCTACCTACACACTCATATCACTTTATTATTATTAATTATTATTTAAAAATCTGGATGGCTATCGATCGGCCTTGGACCTAAGCCTATGTGGCTTTTATCCCCCCCCCAATTTCCCCCCAAATCATCCCCGTAATTTATCTCCCTCGGTAGTCGGCCGGTTTGTCTACAATATCCTAAAATATCTTTCAGTTCCAACGCTCCCAGGCAGTCCCGCGAGAGTGATGCCTTCCCGAATACACGAAACCTAGTACCAGTGAAACGGGGACACTGACATAAATAGTGACAACGTTTCCCTAACTCCATCATCACAGTTCTGACAAATGGGACTAGACGTTCTCCCTATATTATGCAAATGTCTAGCCACCAATGTGTGTCCAGAGAGTACACCTGCTAAGGTCCTCAGTCCTATCCTACTAAGGGACAAGAGGTAATCTGAAACCCCCTGCTGCCTATTACTTTTATTTGAAACATTCCCCGAGAAAATTTATCTTTTTAGAGGCCCTGCGGAGGGAGAAGTAGCACTAAACTTACCTCTAAAGTACCTATTCAGTAAAATGTATGGTTCTACCACTTACATAATGGTAATATACATTAAAGAAGCATTGCTAGAATTCCAAATTTGAAAAAAAACGATTAACGGTGCCATTTTACAGAATAGCTTTTAAGTTTTTTAGGATTTCTCGGAAACATTCTAAAAGGATTTTCTTCAAGCTTGCAATGTACAGAGATACAAATGTAGTGGAATCGTTTATTGGATGATCTGATCCCACCGTGATACTACAAGATGTAGTGGAATCGTTTAATGTGATTCCTGAGGTATGTAGTAGATGTCTTGAAGAGGGCGGAAGTTAGTTTAGATTTTTGGAAGTTAGTGCTCGAATTATTAACACGGATTTTATAAAAATAGACTATATTTGAACAATAATTTAAACGTAAAAAATGGTAACTATTAACAAGAAATACTTAGAAATAAATAGAAGATGAATAACTAATAATTTAAAATGATTAAGATAAGTGAACTAAGATGCACAACTAAGGTAATAAGTATAAAATAAAAACTGTATAGGGACGCGTAAACTGCTGCTCGTATAATAACGAAGACGTATTGAAGTATAATCGTATAATCATCCCCTCTTCCAATGGGGCGAGTTTATATATTAGTGTTGGCCACACTCACACCAAGACATCTGTCCTAGTGTGCGACCTTGGTCAGTTTGGTGACCACCGATTTAGGTCAGTGGCCAGCCTTAGCGGTGCTTGCTTTGATGTGAGGGTATTTACTCTTGGTTTGTTTGTTTGGCCACGGCCTTTCTTGAAAACAGCAGCTGGCTAGGCCACTAGTTATAAATTATTCTTTCTTTGTTGTCTGTTGTAAAGGTTTGACATTGCTATGACTTTGCCATGTCATTACACAAACCTACTATTTTTTTTTTTTGTTATATTTTCCGGAAAAAGTTGATTTTAGAAGGGTTTTGTGAAGCCTGTCAGACAGGTTGAAATTGAAATTGAAATTTGATTGTAATATAGGGGCATCCACAATAATGTCGAGCCAGATATATAACTCCTATCAGCTTCTATTTTTTAATGACCAGCCCAACTAAATAGGTATTGTTTGCAATTATTGAAATTTTAAACAAAATTTGTTAATTGAATTGTATTAATTGCAGTGAGTGGAAGTCGTGTGATTATTTCACGCAGATTTTTTGTTTTTTATTATTTATAAATTCTAATGATTTCTATTACGTAAAAATAATCCACAATTTATTATAATTACAAAATCCTCTTCCATTCCACAGTTAAGGTTAGTAAGAGTAAATGGTATTGTTGTCAACAGAAAAGTGTTTTGGGCGAAGAAGAGAGAGAGAGAGAGAGAGAGAGAGAGGTTTCTAGACAAGGTGGTGGTGGTTACAGTCTTAACCAGGACAAGCAACGACCACCACAGAAATCTAATTTTCCAAGTCTCTTCTTCCTCAGCTTCCTCCCTCCACTTGTATATATATAATTCCATGGTTTCTGGTGATACAGTTTTTCTGCTTAAGTTTTCATTATCTTTCTCTCTCAGTTCCAAAAACATTTTATATAATTTTTTGTTTATCTATTCTTGTTTCTGACACAGTTATTTAATAACAATTGTGCTGTTTATTAATGAAGAAGATAATTAAAAAAAAAAAATCTGGTGTGAAACACTCACACAACTTTCTCTTACTTCAGTTCTCAAAATTGTAATTGACAAACTTTATAGTTAGTGTACCAAAAATTTAATAACATTCATTGAAAAATGAAAAAACTGTTCAGTAAAAGCGCACTTCTGGTTAACTAATTTTTCTTGAAACTCGGCAATTTTGGCTATCTATTTATTTCTAATTAATTTTGTAAGGATGGTAGAATTGTATAATCAAGTATGATAGCACTTTAGAGCAAAACATGACCCCATCGCCCTCCCCTAAAAGTGCCCTTAAATTTTTCCTAGAGAAATGTTTTAAATAAAAGTTGTAGATCTTTGTATGTGTAGTTTATATAGAAAGTTTCAAGAAAATCGTCGGATCCATATTTGAGAAAATCGTAAAAAAGTTAAAAAAGTAAAGTACTTCCTCCTCACTAGAGAAAGTAATTTTTGAAAAAAAGTAATTTTTGTAAATAACAAACAAAAAAAATGTTTTTTTGTGAACATTTCGACAACTTTCTTTTATTACATTTCTCAACATGGAACTGTTAAAATTTTCCACACTTTACAACCTTTCCATTATTGCTACCCCAGTTAATTCCCAAAAATATTATGTAGTTGGGAAAAAAAACGAATCTTTGTATTGGCGCTTAAGTGAGAAAAGTTAATTTTTCCGGTGAATTATATATCTCTTTATATTAAGAAAGTATTCCAAAATTTAAGCAAATAATAGGCAAATAATGGTTTAGCCAGGTAAAATAAAAATTAATTAATCATTTACCCAAAAATTTTTCTCTTACGCAAGGATCGCACATATACCAGGAATTCTATATAAGAGCAAGTTTAGCTAGAGAGAAATTTTTCGCTCTTTGCACGCAAGTGTCAGAGATCTTAACAAGTGGTTATATGAGCATATGTTTGTGATGGATGATGAATGGCATTGCAGACGAAATTACAGCTTTATGCCTAAATTGTATTATTCTGTTTCTTACTATTATTACAAAATATTTGTGGTAAACTATCATTTTACGTTGATTTAAAAAGAAATTGTTCATCAAAACAGGCGCATCATTAGGTTTATGTTTTCTTATATATTTTGTAAAATTGATTTGTATTCCATATTCCATGGTATAATATAAAATATGTTTATATTAAATATATAATATGTATTATAATATATTATATAAACATATATTAATATAAAATATGTTTTTTATAATATGTTTATATGTTTGAGTCTTAGATATTGTAAATAATATATGTTTATAAAATTAGACATGAAATATTAAGGGGGCGTTACAAATTTGTATGCGAAAAGGGGTTTATACATAATAGCTCCTCTAAACAATTCCTAAAGATGGTTAGGTGACAAATAGGAAAAAATAGAATATCCCTCGTTAAAGTGGTATAAACGTGTATAAACCTGGTTGCCTGTATATAAATTAGTTCGGGAATTGATAGCACAATTGTTAATTTCCTTTGTAAAACACGATCACATAGAAAATGTTATATTATTTTATGCTTAAAGGCCATAGAACGTCGCAAAATTAGGAAGTAAATAAGCGTTTGTATAAAATAAAAAACTAGCTTTGATTTTCAATGCTAAAAAATGATATCAATAATAAATTGATAAAAAAAAAATTGATAAACCAAACGCGTGCAGAAGAAGATGCAAGAAATGATACGAAATCCTTTGAAGTAGCTTATTTATTCTATTTACATGGAAATAACATATTTTCAAAATATGATATAATAATGATTCAAATATATTTGACATATATTAAAATTATAACAAAAAAGATTGAAAAGAAAAACAGCAAGATTCAATTTGATATCCCTCCCCCCCTCTATTTCACGGATATTTCCCCAATCTATTGTAAATAATATGTATTTTATGAAGCATAACATGACTGAAACGTTGAAACATTTCTCCGGTAAAATTCATTAGGGGACTTTTGGGGGAGCGGTGGGGTTATGCTCTTCTCTAATGTTCAACAATGTGCTATATTCATTCGCAAACTAAATAATATTAATTAGAATTATTTAAGTTGCCAAAATTCCCAGTTTGAAGAAAATCGGTGGAGAAGAAGTGCGCCATTAGTGAATAGGTTTCTCTATGAAATCGCCGACGGTTTCAAACAACAATGAGAATTGTAAGAATATAGAAAATTACCCATTTCCCAGTAAGAGAAAGTCGTATGAGTGTTTCACAGCAGATTTTTTTATGTTGTTGCGAAAAACTAGATATCTATTTCTTAGAGTAGGGCAAAAGAACCAAAAAAGGTTTCCTTATAAAATAACGTGTACTTGGTTTTTTTAAAAGAAACTTGCAATACAAACTTAGTAAACATATACACATACACTTGAATAGTAAACAAGAAGGTTCACATGTGCAAGAAGGGTTTGTAGATTGCAATCGATTCTTGCCATAGATGGTCGGACGAGTCATTCCCTAACACTATTGAATTAGCTCTTGCATAGATTTCCATCTTTATAGTACTCTTTCAATAATTTGTACTTTGCCCCACTATATAAAATTATAATATAATGAATAGCTACAAACTCCAAGTCTGAAAAAAAAATTGTAACTGAATATTACGAATTCTTGGTAGAAAATTTTTTGAGTGTTTAACAACAGTTTTATTTTGTTCCTGTAGTATAAACTGCCAAATACAAAATGACGGACTTATATTGAATTTCCGCCTAATTCTCTTTGCTTTCTATTTCAACAATGGAATGAAAATTATGAATTTTTTTCTTTATAGCTCATATTAATTAAATAAAAGTGTAAATATTATGTAAAAATGACTTGATTTTTTTTGCATTTTTGTTATAAAAAATTTGTAGTCCACAATTTGATAATTTATAAAATACCTACGATGAGAGAATTAGTAGAAATAATCTGAACTAGATTTTTCATAGAAATAATTAGATAATCACAGTGTAGAAGTGAAGGTGTGAAATGTAGGCGTGGTCAACATGATAATTTTACATTTCTGATTGGCGTAACTTACACGTCCACAACCTACAAAACTCATAGCGTCCGCAATCAAAAAACCACAGAACAACATATTCCACCTAAGAACTATAAACCTCTCAAACGTTACTTTTACACCAACTGAGGCGGAACTTCTAGACAAAGGACTGAAATATAATCCTAAAGACACAAACCACACTAGAAAAACATCGAACAACTTGCCGTTGACACCGAACTAGCAATAACTTAACTACCACACACGAACAGGAACACGCTTGCCGCATCGCTGCGGACATAATGAAAGTTATAAAAAAGCAACAATCGCACAGTATCACAGATAGACAAGAAGAAAGAACTGCGGATAGGATACGAAAAAACTTAAAGACAATAACCTCATAATCACAAAAGCTGATTAAGGAAACAGTACTGTAATCATGACATACAACGACTGCATAAACAAAGCATGAGAATTTATAAACAACAACACATATACAATTCAAAAAAGACAAAACAGTTCCAATAACATATAAAGACAACACTAATCATTCCATCCCGGGAAACGTTCAAATACATATGCATGAATCCTACAGCACCCTTTCTAAATGCACTTACAAAAATACACAAACCTAACATTCCCATGGGATCCGTCATAAACTACACGACAGCACCAGCATAAAAATTGATACAGCATCTAGATAAAATAATAAAAGACAAAGTTAAACTGAATGACACATTCGTTATAAGAAGCACACAACACCTAATACAACTAACACAGAATATAAGATACATAGCAGCTTCTCGTTTAATATCTCTCGATATACCAACTCCATTCCTGTCATAGACACACCGGACAGAATGAAACAGAAGATGAAACAAGAGGAATCACCGCAATTCATTCACTGACTTACAAACTTTATACAAACCACAACGGAACAGAATACTTCAGATTTGACAAGTTCTGCCTCCCACTGATGGCCTAGGAATGGGGCACCCCACATCTTTACCGGTCTGATTAAGATATCTTAAATCTCCAACATCACCAAGCATTTTCTTGAGAGTGTTGCCTCCCCAAATATCCGGAAACTCGTGTTAGTGAAACAGAGACACTGATCTAGATAGAGGTAAACCGTTTCCCTGACTACCTCATCACAATTCTGACACAAAGATCTAGATGTCATGCCTAATTTGCGTAACTGACTAGCTCCCCAAGAGTATTCTTCAGTATCTCTTCAGGTTGACTTTCCTGTTGCAAAATTGCTTGATGATGTCTACTGCTGGCTTGGGGCCACAAAACGATGATGAGAATCCCACTTTAGCCAACCTACTTCCATATATGTGGTACGCAGAAGAGCTCCATCTGCTCCTCGGAGCGAGGCTATAGCCTTCTCCTACATTCACCCACTAATTTAGAGCTCTACACCAGCTCCTTATTCAATGCCTTTTAGTGCAGCTTGACTATCAGAAACTCTCCTCACCACTTTAACTTCTCCCTGCCATTCTTCCACCATCAGTTTTGCATCATTTGATTCCGCAGTTTTAGTATGACCTCCCCAAAAACTTCTTATCCACCTCTCCTTTGCATGCCATCCTGAGATGAGCTTTCATTGCCTCCCCTTACAATGGAGTGTTGTAGAGGTTCCAATCCCAATTATACTTCCAACACGATGTTGGTTTTGTACTCATCGCACCCGTTATGGCCAAACATTCATGAGTTGTACTTCCTGCAGTATCCTGACATTTCTCCCTCTCTGTACTCGGCCTCCACACAATTGCGGCGTAGGGTAGCCTAGTTTTGACTAATTTCTCAAAAATCCAATGTAAGCCTACCCTATGAACTCCCCGAGATTCTCCTATCCGAAGATTTTCTGTGCTTTCGTGCAATACTCAATATGGGGACGTCTGTTCAATTTTTTGTTAATGAAGACCCAAAGATATTCAACCTCACTACACAAACTCAAGTCCTTGCCGAAGAACCGAAGGCATCCTGAGCTCTTGTAATTTTTTCAACATTGTAAATAAAACTATAGAGCTATTCGCACCAGTAGTCACTTTGCAGGAATCCAAGTCTGACGACACGAGATATACTTATTATTAGCAAATTTAACCCTTTTATAGTACACTTGGTCTTTATAGTAGTTGGTGTTAGCAACTATTTGGGTACAGCGTACCCATAGGCAAACGCTATCTTATCACCTTAACCACTCACTCGCAGTTACTTACATATTTTACAGTTTACAGAAGGAATCACATTCTATATACAGATACTGACAACCAAGAAGCACAGTAGATCTTTTAGATCACAGGATATTTGACTTTATGCCTATTTCTTTGGGGTTTATCTTTAGAGTGTTCCATTTAGTATATATAACATGCATTAACACGTGTAATAAAGTCGTTGTAATAATTCCAAACTTCAAGAAAATTTGTACATTAGTCACTGAATTGCTAAGAGGAACGTGAGAATCGTATGGATTTTTTGTAGAGTTGTTTATGTATGAGGGAGTGGTCTCAGCAGAAATTGCAAAGAAATCGCAATTATTTGGGAAGTTACTGGACCTGTCAGACATTTAGAAACATGTCCCTCTTGTATTATATAGGTCAGACAACACACGGTACTTATACATCCATCTAGATCTTGTAATATGGTTGAAAGCCCGGCCTTGACCTAAAAACATCATTAAAAAAAATAGGCCAGTTCACTATAAACAGTTTTTCTGTTGTTTTTTTCTCTGTAACCTACCTCGCTTCCTCTTTTGCAAAATCTCTGCTATGTTAGTTTGGGTATTACAGCAAAATGGTTGCTGTAAGTCGGGCATGCAAAAACAGGATCGATCTGGGAGGGGTCGGTGTCTCTACAAGCTACAGACTTTACTATCCTTATCACTTCTGAAGTGTAACCTTCCATTTACTCATTCCTATTGTAAACTGTGAAAAGACTAAAGTGAAAAACACTTTATGGTGAAAATCTTTGAATTTGCAGCTTTATGTAATATCTGGTAAGATGATTCCTCGTAAAAAATATGAGATGTCATCATATTTAATTTAAAAAAAAAAATCTGGTGTGAAACACTCACACGACTTTCTCTTACTCCAGTTTACACAGATTTAAGTGACAAATTTTCTTCGATCTTATAATTACTAATAATTATTTGCTTGTCTTCAATTTACTAATATCAATTGGAGAATTGAAACGTATAAAGACATGAGTGTCAAAGCATAATCAGTTTCAATTTAACCTAGATTTTGTACATCATATATATAAAAAAGAACAAATAGGCAAATTAGGAATGTTTGAATATGTGAATGAGTCCGTAATGCTGGATAACATCTGCTATTTTATCCGTCATAGTGTAATGACATGGCAAAGTCATAGCAATGTCAAACCTTCACAACATATAACAAAGAAAAAATAATTTACAACAAGTGGCCTAGCCAGCTGCCTGACTTCAAGACAAGGCCGCGGCAAAACAAACAAACCAAGGGTAAATACCCTTACATCAAAGCAAGCACCGCTAAGGCGGGCCACTAACCTAAATCGGTGGTCACCAAACTAACCAAGGTCGCACACTAGGACAGATGTCTTGGTGTGAGTGTGGCTAACACTAATATATAAACTCGCCCTATTGAAAGAGGGGATGATTATACGATTATACTTCAGAACGTCTTCATATACGAGCAGCAGTTTACGCGTCCCTGTACAGTTTTTATTTATATTTATCTTTTTAGTTGTGCATCTTAGTTCATTTATCTTAATCATTCTAATTTACTAGTTATTTATCTTCTATTTATTTCTAAGTATTTCTTGTTAATAGTTACCATTTTTTACGTTTAAATTATTGTTCAAATACAGTCTATTTTTATAAAATCCGTGTTAATAATTCGAGCACTAACTTCCAAAAATCTTTAAACTAACTTCCGCCCTCTTCAAGACATATACTACATACCATAGGAATCACATTAAACGATTCCTCTACATCTTGTAGTATCACGGTGGAATCAGACCATCCAATAACGATTCCACTACAATAGCATGCATATTTCTGTTATTCCTGACCAATTTCGGATTTTCATCCATGGTCAGAGTAAGGCTATCAAGTTCGTGTAGAGGGTTTACTTCAACCCTATTGTTTCTGTTACACACTACATTTGCTGACTTACTAATAGTAAACTCTCTATACGAACTTGATAACTTTTACACTGACAAAGGATTGAAATCCGAAACCGGTCAGGAATAATAGAAATATGCATGCTACGACGGATAAAATACAAGATGTTATGAATATTTATTTAATTTTTGTTCTAAATAAAACAGAATAGAAACATTTTTGGACAAGTGTATGTTTAGCTTCTAATCTTCGTTTTTATAATTAAGCAGTTTTTATAGTTATCACCTAATGTTATTTTGAAAAGTGAAATAAAAGTGTTAATTAATAGACCCAATGAAATAATGAGTGAGTAACCAGTTATTAGTGAATTAAAAGCAACAAAGTTATAGTTAAAAGGCAGATAGATTATAACGGAGAAATTTAGTTATGTCGGTATATTAATACTAACAGAGTTTCTCTTGCGTTTTCTCTTTGTCTTTAACAATAAGTTTCTAATTTGTGATTCTTAATAAACTTAATAAATATAATAGAAATTTATTCTACTTTAAATAATGGGAGAAAACTTTTATAATTATATTATTATATTCACTGGTTTTGATTTAAATTTTAGACTAAAACACTAATCAAACTAAAATTAGAGTTATCTTCATTTACTTTACATAAGAGGTATTGAAAAATTAATAATTTTTAAAGTGCAGTACACCTAAACATTTAATTATTATTTCATTAACGTTAATTAAAACAAAACAAAAAAAATGATAGAAATTATATTTACTCCGATGCAACAAAAATATATTAAAGAATTTCTCTCTTGCTTTTTTGAAATGTTGAAGCGTGACTTTTGCTTTAGTGAAAAGAATATTTTCTAAAGTATTCCGACCAGTGAAAAGTTCTACACAACTTTTCTTATACGGTAAATAAAATGCCCTATCTACTTCCCTAAACTTTCTTTTTTTATTTTTATTTTTATAAGTGAAGTTTCAGATGATGGTTTTATATAATTTTTTTTTTTATTTAATTTATCTAATTAATATTTTCTGTTTGGTTTTAAACTTGCAACTTTATTTTGTTTAGATAAACGCATGAATATTTTTTTACAGCTTAATTTATTTTTTTGTTTTTTTGTTGCCCTCATTAAGAGACTAATTGCAAGCAGAGAAAATTTTATTGTAGAGATCAAAGTGAGGAATGATACCCTCGCT
This sequence comes from Triatoma infestans, assembly GCA_011037195.1. NCBI lineage: Eukaryota > Metazoa > Arthropoda > Insecta > Hemiptera > Reduviidae > Triatoma > Triatoma infestans. The sequence continues at coordinate 40,038 of JAAEAF010014845.1, forward strand.
GCTTATTGTGACCTGCCAGTTTCTTCAAAATTGGCTTTACCTTCAGAATATATGTATGTTTTCATTAGAACAAAAAGCCTTATCACAAGTATATATATATATATATATATATATATAACGAGAGAGAGAAGGATGGGGAGAAAGTAAGTAAATAATGCAATTTTTTCAGGTGGGCTTTACTCTAACTACCATTCAGGTGTCGTGAATGGAGGTAGATAGCATACGTGCTTTAGTATATATGTATATTTGAGTGTTTATGTATATATTATATGTATGAGATAAGAGAGACAACAACAAAAATTGCGGGAAATGCAAAATTTAATTATCCGTGTCCGGTACCATCTTCACATGTGACACCTAAAATTTCGGTCAACTAACCCGTCATCCGGCAGTGGACTCTTCGATTCCCTCATTCCTACCCTCCCCACCAATTCACCACAGTTTGTTGCCTCCATAATTACAACTTTACCAAGAAAAGTGATGACTAGGTACAGTGTGAAGTATTAATTGCCGTTCGTTGAATATAGGTACAGCTTGCTAATGACGCTTCTATTGTATTGTTTTCGAGATATATCCTGCAAGCTTTATGTATAGAGATAAGAACTTTTTAATTTTACTTTGGTCTGAGGAAACTCAAAATTGAGGAAAATCCTTAAAAAAAAATTATATCATCAAGGAAATAGTCGTGTCAAAAATATAAGATAAATTGTGGACAATTTTACTTAGTGAAATGTACGTTATGTTTTAAAGACCTGATATCGAAAGTTTAATAAATTGATGGTTAATCCATTGCCAATTAAATTGGAATTAGAAATGAAATAGCAATATTATTGGTATCTCTAACTGTGATGTGGAAGCTTATCTCGTATTCTTTGTGGGGAAAAAAGTATTAAAATATATATATATAATTATTAATATACAACAGTCAATTTTGAGAATGTATGATAATGAATTTAAAATTGCGAAAGATGTGTTTGTAGGCAAAAGCCGAGTGGCCACTTAATAATATTAAAATTTGCTTAATTGACTTTTAGTTTGAATTAAATGTGATTTGGTTATCCCTTTTTACAGATCCATTTGAATATTTATTAACATAAATCCAAAAAAAAAAAAGAAAGAAAAGTTTATTGAATTATTATGTTTCTTTCTTGAATTCTTTTTCGAAAATTTTTGTACTAACAAAAGGTACAAAATGAATAATTTCATTCTAGTATTGTCGGACACTCATTAACGAAAGGTGACAGTGAAATTGATAAAAATAATTGTGTTAGCATCTACTACTTTGACATAGCTTATTATTTTAATGTAGATTGTAAATGAAAATGCTTAAATTGTTGTTGGTTACCCAAAGCTGGACAATAGTGATTTTATTTTATCGGACATATAGCGTGCTTCTTTTGATTACTTCTGACTGCTTTCGAATTTTCCGGCTTCGACAGAATCTGGTTCATCAAGTTGTCGTAGAGTTGTTGACTTCCACTTACTAAGTTTAGAGAGAAATGTTCTATTACATATGTAGTTATGTGTATAACAGTGATAGAAGTGTGAGTAAAAATGATAATTCTGAAATTAATCTTGTTTTATAATAAATAATCTATAATTAAATGAAACTTAAAATATGTCTTTTCGAAACTTGCTATAATGGATAAATTCTTAGATCGTTGATAATCCTTAATTTGATTTATCCTTAGATTGAAAATATTTATGATATTTCAATAGATTGTAAAATATCTCCAGAGAGATCGTGGACAGCTTTACAGAACTGTTATCATGATTGCCATGTTTCCGATATATAGTGGATCAACCTAGTAGTAGAATTAGCAAAGACTAAGGACTCTCCATTTTTGGCGAAGCTGTATTTTTTTTAACAATGCGAGTTGGAAGGGACATTAATAATGTAGCGACCAGCAATAAAGATTTGAGGTTACTGCCTTTATTACAGCTGAAATAAAAAACGCATCCCATGTTTTAAAAATCTTCTAAAAGGTTTACTCTCTTGTCCCCTGGTTTGCTTCCAAACAAATAGACTATTTACATCTTGTTCTGCAAAATATCTGTTCTTTAAGTGCCCAATAAATGAAATATGGAAATTAAGTTAAACATACTTTTACATTCACAACCTTTCAATTTACTTAATTTTTGTAATAGTACAAACTAGTTGAAGGTTCCACACTCCTTAGCACTTTAAATTTAGCGCAACTTTAAAATATAATTAGACGTCAGCATCAACCTCTACTGACATCATCCATCAATGGAATTTCTCTGTCTTTTTTTTAATTCATTACTATTGTAAGAGGAACTACACCTGCCTCGAATCAAATTTTAGAAATTGAGTTTTCACCGGAAATACAAGATCCCCGAAGAATTAGCTAGTCTTCATCGTATTCCCCAGAATCACTTCAAAAATCAATTTACTTGGATAAATGCTTTAAATAAAAGTGATAGTCGTGGCGGGTGTTGGTGTAGTAGTTATGAGCATGGACTTGTCAACTAGGAGGCACCCAGTTCGTCCCGCATAATAAGTGTTAAATTTTATATTTGTTTAAAAAAATTTATTAGTAAAGTAGGTGCTTCCGGCCCCCCCATCCAGTACAAAGCAGCACAATAATCTATCAGATAAAATCAAATTCCATTTCATTCAATATAATTAGTAATAAATAATTGAATATATATTTTTAAAGGATATATTAACTGTTAATTATGTATTTGATGAGATTGAAATTAATTAATTCCGTGATACCACATGATTCCAATTTACCGTTTTCTCATTGAAACATTTAGAACTAAAGCAAATTTTATAGTATATTTATTTCATTTGAATTCGATCTTCTTGCTTTATTTATTTATTTATTTATTTATTTTCAGTTAGAACTAAATTATCAATGCTTGTGTCACCGGTGAAATAAATACTTTAACATTTGTACCGCCTTTATTTTTATTTTAGTAAAAGTTAAATTTCCATACAAGGACCGGAAGTTACTGTGTATATTTGCTAACAGTATTTAGTGGTGGAGAGAGCCTATGTTGGCTTTTTCCTCTCTATATATCGGCTCCAAAAATACCTCTCTCTCTCCAGCTTTAACTATGTCCAATTCACCCAGTTAACGTCTCTCCCTATTTCCTTTTACAACCACACATTCTGGGGTTTTTGGTCTCACAGTTATTGTGTTCTAATTGATTGGAGTGTAGTGTAGCATTGTTGTAACCATATATTCTCTCTCTCTGTTCGCCACCCTCGTGTGAGCACACTCATAACCATTCCTACCTCTTTTATAGTGTGGGTTTGGTTTTGCCAACTAAACGTCATTTTCACAAACCAAATACGGCCAATTGCTACAAAACACCATATTTATCTATCTCTCTCTCTTTTTCTGTCTCACATACACATTCACACACTTATATGTATATATATATAGAGAGAGAGAGAGAGAGAGTGATAGAGAGAATATGTATGTATAAGTGCGGGGGAAAAAGCGTTCAGATTGTACTTAATATACTCCCTCAATCATTATATCCAGCGCGCGCGCATACACACACACACACACACACACACACGTAAACAAGCAAATAATTAAAACCACAAATACACCAGTAGGCCTTTCTCTCTCACACACACACTGCATTTCATACAGACCTAATAATTAGTACAGCGATTGGTTTTTTGTTTGTTTTTCGTTTTTTTTTTGAAAACCTTCCGTTTCTCCCAAACGCTGTAGCATGAGAATGGTTGACGCCGATTTGTTGAGACCAATAATTCGATTATTATGATAACGAAATTATTAGGTGACCAAAGGTGTTGAGTTTCAAGTCCCTTTTTTTATTTTAGTGTTTACATTGTTCCTTTAATCCAGAATATCACTACCTTAATTTGTTATTTTATTCCTTGAGCCTGTTTTTGTAAAAAGGCAAAAACTTTCACTGAGTCCCATTTATAGTGTCTACCCAGTTTTCGGGAAGGGGTCGATTTGCGATATTAGAAGAACTTTTCTAGCACTATGGTTAGCAAAAGACCATGCTTTTTCAAGAATTGTTTGGTTTTTAGCTTTAGAATTTTTAACTTTGTAACTTTTTTGACTTAACTTAAAAAAAAAGAAACTGGTTTCTATTTATTAGTATGAGCGCATTTAAGTGAATAAGTATTTATTGGTATGCTGTTCTGTATGAATGGGTAACGATAACTGTAAATGTCTATATTAGTTTTTATTTTAGGCTAAGATCCGTGAGGGGTGCGAGGAATATCAAAGTACTCCATCCCAAGTAATTATAGAAACAATATAGGTTCGATTTATTTTATGTTAGGCCAGTTGTCGTTAGGTTTTCTTTTTAGGTAACAAGTAGTTTAACCCAATCATCAGTATAGTGTCCATCAGAGGTGAGGTAAGAGGTGCGAAGGTGTTTAAATTTTTTTTTGAAATATTATTGTGTATTTATAATTCCACTAATCCATTTAATTTTCATAAATTTTAATGCCATTAATTTTCTTTAAATGTAACTAATATGTGTTCAATTTTTTTAATAAAGAGTATTTTTTTCGTTTATATAAAAAGTCACAGCAAGAACGACATATGCATTTTGTTTAACGAGTCATCTTAAGATAAACACACATATGCATATAGAGTCACTTCAAGAATTCAAGAAAGTACATGCATCCTTACAGTAATATCACTCAGAAGCCTATATTGATCACCTTGTCTACCCTTGCCAATTACTTTTTCCCCAGCAACACTCTCACTCGCCAAGCAGTGTTCATCTATCAGCCTCGCTCAACGCTCAGACATTCAGCAGCGTTTGCTCCAGAAAAAGATGCCTGTAGTCTACTACGTACGACTACTTTGCGGAAGTTACACACACTCCTCTCGCCAGACCAGAGATTAATCTCAAAGCCCCTACAAGTCTAGATTACCTCCCAAATTTTACCTTCCTAAATTGTAGATAATGTGATGGATGTCAGAAATTATATTTATAAATATAATTTAGAACTATTACTTAAAGGATATTTGTAGGTTGGCTGACAAAGGGTAAAAACGCAGATACAAGGCACCGTTACAAGAGAGGTCGGAGACCTTAGCCACTATTTTCTTTTAAACCTCTTCTAGAAACCAAATGGGGCAGGTTAACTACCAAGAGAAGCATTCTTTCACCAGTCTATTTGGAGCATTCAACCAGTGTTCTTTCTGGAGAGAATATCAGTGCCAGTTAAAGTGTTAAACATTTGGTTTCAATCAATCTAGTTAAAATATTTGATTCTATATACTTATAAGCTTTATTATTACGAATTATAAAGTATTTAAATTCATTTAGAATTAATATATTTATTTTAAAACAGTGATGGACTTCGTACTTATTTCTTAATACACCTCTCTCTCTTACATCTGTTAATACATCTCTCTCTCTCTCTCTCTCTCTCATATTCCCACATAAGCCCCTTTCAACAACGCTCACGCCACACGCTACTGCTAACAAACTACACATCTAACCAATAACATTACAGTGGCATATATCCATCCCCCGCAGAACGAGAATTGCATAATGAGGAGAGTTCAATAACTCTCTGTAACTAGGGTGTACGGTTCAGATATAATAGCTCATAATTTAGCTTAAATATCCACATAAATATCCGAAGGTCTTTTAGAGACAAACTGCATGAGTAATCACTCACAAGGTTGAAAACACCGGCACCATGATTTGATTGTGCATATCCAGGAAGAAATTGACGTTCTCATAAATTGATCACTGCAAGACGTAATGTTGAGTAGTTTTCATTAAGAGATAAACTCCACTCTTTAGAGCTTTTCTACATACAAAACAACTGACACTATTTCCAATTACTTTCAGTAGAAACATTCAATAACGATAATTAGTTTAGGCGATAACATACTACATTTTCACTTACCTAAATTACAGCATCAGTAGAAAACAAGTGCGAGTATGAGGGAATGTATACAAAACGAGTTTCTAATCAAACGATTTCTATCTGTATAATAAATACGTATAAACTTTATTAGCACTGTAAAATAATTGCTGTGCGGTTGATTGTTTAGTTGGTAGGTGATGGCGGGGGAAGGGAGTGTTTTTTGAAGACGATCCAGGTGGTCAGTTTGGTAGCGCAGATAAGAGAATGGAGATTGCCTAATGTTGAGATGTAGCGCTGGTAGTTGTTGCCGGCCACCTCCGCTTATACGCGACCTGGTGGAGCGATAGTATAATACAGATAGATATAGTAGTTAAAAGGAAAGGGAGTGAAGGTAGCTATTGTAGGATGGGAGAAGTAGTTGGCTTTTCCATTAAGTTAATAGCAATGATGACAGTATCTTTCTGCTTGATCATAACTTTCATATCGTTACTTCAATTTCATTATACATAAATAACGAAACGACTCATTTACTTTCTTTCTTTAGCTTGAGAATAATATTAATAGCATAGTTAATATATTAAACAGAAGAATATATTTAATAAATATGATAAAGCAATTTATATAAAAGAAAAAAAACTTCCGTTGTATTGTTCGTTTGGATGTAGTTAAAGTTGCAGTTGTAGTCAGCCAATGGAAACCTAAGTTGAATCGTTTTTGTGAATTTCTCGAGACTCCACCGATTATTTTTTCTTTGAGTTTGTTATATTTACTATAAATATCTAGGTGTCACTTCTATTTAAAACATTTTTGCGGAGTCAATTGGTTTTAGGGATTTTCTTTGACTACTTTGAAACTTTCTGTCATATGAAAGATATTCGAATTTTATTCAATTAAATTCAATGTGTCCTCAATAGCCATCAAACATAAAAAATGTAAACAATATCTGCAAAAAATAACTCTTTTTTCACATATTCTTGACGTGATTGCCATTTCTGTTAGAGAGAAGTATCTCCTTTGGGAGGGGGGGAAAGAGCAAATTCGTGCCAACACGTCTGGTTTGAATGCTGGATTTTAAGTGCATTTCTCTAAATTAGGGGTCCAGGACAACTAAAATGCTGTCAAACTTTTATTTTAAACTTATACATGAAGTTTACTAATTAAAACATTTACTAATATTGCTTCGGAATAAGAAGGCCATTAAAAGAAAAGAAAAAAAAAATGGTTTCGGATATCTTTTGCCACCAAGAAGTGAAAGGAAATATTTCGTTTTATTTAAGTTTTCAACAGCGCGCTCTCCAGTTTAGTGTTGTGCTAGATACGAGTATATTAACTACCAATTTTGCCACAAATTCCACCCAAATGTGCCAATTTTTGAAATAGACTTTGAAGAGCTGCAATATGACATTCAATTTCTTGAGAAATTTAAAATCATGTCTCTTAAATGGACTTTTATAAATTCTGTTTTTCTAGAGACATATTTGCCTCGCTTCACAATGCCTTAGTTATTGTCATCGCTTTTTGATAGCACCTACATTAATTTGTGAGTAAATAATTGCAAGTAAACAGTAAACGAATAGTAAAATTAGTATCAAAATATCTGATGAGGACGTTGAGAATGGTAACTATTTCCATCGAAATAGTTATTGACGCATTAGTTTCTCAATACAACTTTCAATAAATTAAGCAAATCACCCACTAATTTTATATTACCCGCTTTTCTTTTACTTTTATAGAAAAATATTGTTTTCTAAACATTGAGTTATTGCTTAGTATAACAACACAGCTGAGCAGAAGCTAAGCTGTAGTAGTTCTAGGTTTGGAGTGTGGCTAAGAAGGGTTCCTAGTTAAAAAAACACTTAGAGCTTTGTTTAAACGAATTATATTGATTAGATATGGGTTAGTTCTGAGAAAGACTGGTGGTGATCCTCTTGAGGAAGAATGCAACCTTAATTCCTCCCAAGGTCGAAAACGTCCTCTGAGCAAGAGTGAGAGTTCGCCTTATACTTAGTTCTTCCCAGGTATGTAACCGTTCTTTCCTAACACACTAGGGCCGGCTGTCCTCCTCGAACTCAACTCGGCTGGCTGATGCAGCTCCTTATATATGTTTTTACTAGGGATAGGGGTGTAGGTTGTCTCTAGCTGCTGGTAGGGGTTGAGTGGAGAAAAGGGTGGCGAACTCGGTACCGGTAGCGTCCGGCCTTCTTCCTCTTTTTGAACTTGCTCGACTGGTGTATTGGGTTGTTACATTGAATGTTTAAATTTCCTACATTAATCGTTGCAAACGGACATTTTTATCAAACATAAATCTCTGTCTTATACGACAATATACCTCTGCGCTGAATATGAGATAGCGGATATCACGAACATTATCTACTCATCTTTCTTTGCTCATCACCACCTGTCGTCTTATAGTTTAAGTGTAAATTGTTCTTTTTCCAATGTGGTCTAGGACAACCCAAAACATTGGACAAACCTGCTCTGAATGATCCCATATTTCTAACTTCCTAAGCGGTTTTTTTTGTAAGCAGCCCAAAAAATAAAGTCGAAACGGAGTTGAAATCAGCTGATTTCGTATAAAATTCCTTAGGGGGGACTAAGTAAACTAGGATCCAACTCCATCATAAGGAGATATTAATAATGAACCTTTTCTTAATGGAATTAATATAGGAATACTCGTTTTATTAGGACGACGGTAAGTTGGCATTAAACTAAAAAAAAATCAGATTTCCCACTTTTTCCGGCACCTTCCATTTTTTTACGGATTTCATTTAGCAGTTGAATTCTCTATGGAAGGTTGGCTTTATCAGAAAAACGGAATGCCAGTTGAGAACTTCGTGTCTCCAACAAGTTATTTTTATGTACATTTGGAAATTCCTAGTTTTACAACGTATGGGGGTCTATTTTCCTGTATAGAAATCCTAGTTAGGGAAACTTTATCATTTGATGTTGAAATATCCTATGTTTTTCTCATAGCAACTTTTCCTTTCTAGAATAGTTGCTTTCATGCTTTAAATTTATTTATAACGTCTAAAGCTAGATTAAGCTTTATATTTCCCTTCCCAATTATAAAAGTGTATATTACCTTAGCAACAAGTTCCCTTTCACATGTGAGATAAGCCGATTTTTTATTTTTAAACAAAATTATTTTCTCTCTGGTGCTTGAATATCCGGCTGACAGAAATCACTTCATTTACCGGTGTACTTCATTTAAGGTTCGATCGAACTTGAAATAAAATTAAAATAAAAACATTGAATAAAAAAAAAAAGTCTGGTATGAAACACTCACACGACTTTCTCTTAATGCATAACTGAGTGCGAATTTAAAGAATAGGTTTTTCAGTATCTTGGAATTTTCTCGGAGATAGCTTCATTTTCTTACAAAATTTAGAATGCTCACTGCATTCTACTACAGATACAATTCTATTACTTTTATTTGAAAGAGATTTTTCAGGAAAAACTGATCATGGAAGTATTAAGGGTGGGAACCTTAATTAGATAAAATTTAAACTGCAGCTACAAGCTTTTTAGTTGATACAAAGCTCTCTAATATCTTTAACCTTTTAACACCTTTAACCCTTTAGCACCTTTTGCATTTTTTTTTTTTTTATGGTAATTCCATCTAAACGTTTGTAAACATAACAATTTTACCTAAATAGAAAATTTTTCGATTAGATTGTATTAATTTGTAGTAAGGGAATGTCGTGTGAACTTTTCACACAGATTTTTTGTGATAATACAGGAATGACCCAACTAATGACGGCTAAGTAGTGAGAGTATCATTTCATTATAAATGATCAATCGAAAACTTTTGAAATACTAAAGAAGGAACAGAACAATACAGAAGTGCAAGCAGAAATTGTATTCGGCTGGGATTAAGAATTTTTCAGATCGATTAATTTCTTTATTTTTAAACATTTTATTAAAATATATTACTCATATAGCAATTATTAGCTCAAGGGCACATTCTATAAGAGGATATAATTGGAAATAAAGGGGAGGGATTAGCTAAGTGGTTAGCGCGTTGGACTCCCACGCGGAGGTCCCGGGTTCGAATACTGGATTAGCACTGGGCTACCCTTAGATTTTTTTTCTTCCTAGGAGCCTCTACAGCTCACTGTTCGGTGATGGGCAGTGTTGTCTGTAGCGAGAAGACACTGTCCGGAGGCCGGCAGTGCACTGAGAAGGCTCCTGGCGCTAATGATCATAGATGTTGACGCGCCTTAAATTAAAAAAACAAAAAATTGGAAATAAGTAAGCGCATATTGCTGAAGAAAAATGTCAAGTTCAGATTCTATGTAGTATTTGACAAAAATTCGTCAAATCGATTTCTCTGCTACAGCTACTGATTCAAAATACATTTTACTTAAGTATCTACTTTATTTGGCTTAAGCCGGGGGAGAAGGAAAGGATTATCTCAATTGTAGCGCGCTCGACTAGCAATGCGGAGGTCCCGCGACTAGATTTTCTTTTCCTAGGGACCTTTATAGCTCATTGTCCGGGCAGTGTTGTATGTAGCTAGAAAATAATTTTCGGAGGCCGGCAGTGAACTGAGAAGGCTCTGAGGGGCACAATAGATCTTTCAGGTCACAGTGCGTATCTCCTTTAAAATACTAATAATAAATAATCTACTTTATTGTAATAATTCCACAAGGCATTAGAAGATCTTCCTATTTTAATTGGATTTGAATCTTTTATTCTCTCTCACTAACTAACTTCTATTAACTGTGTAAAGTCCTTGCAGTTTATGTTTCTATTTATATATACAATGTTCAACGTATCAAGTTTATTTCTAATCTCATTCTTAAATTCATTCTCTACAATTTTCTCTCTCCTACTCATATCCATTTTACTATTTATTTAATCAACAATCCTCTTCAGCGATGAGTTCACGCAACTGATAAAACCCAATTTAAACAAAATTATCTGAGTACAGAATGATGTATCGCAAATGTTGTAACTTGCAAATAATTAGTGATCTCTATTCCTGATTTTTTTGGAAAAATTAAAAAAAAAAAAAAAAAATCAATTAAGAATGTAACAATAAAAAAAATATCGTATCCATTATACGTAAATACGCAAATAAAGATAACCATAGAAAATTCGTTACCATATCAACTAGTTTGTATATTTAGATACGTAGGTAAAAAGGTTGTTATCGATTTCAGAAAGTTTACACCTCAACTCAAAACATCTTTAATCTTCTAAGGTTCATGTTACCTACTAAAATATTTTTCTTTTACTTCTAAGACTTCATTCCTTTAGGGAAGTAATAAACCAGAGAAGGAAATGAATAGTAAGGATTACTGTGAGATAATTATTGGTTTGAAAAGTGAAACAAAATAGTAGTAATACGAAAACATGAGAGAGAAGCTGTGAACAGAGCGACCATGTAATTATAAATCAAAACTAAAACCAGATTATTTTTTCATTTTAATTAAGATGAATAGAAGTTTTTTTTAAATGATGGTATATTTATTTGTACTATGTGTAATATGAATAGTAGGTATGAATACTAAACAACTGTTGAATTTTCACCTTTGACCTTTTTTTTTCTATGTTTTTAATAAAAGAAACAAAAAAATTAACAGTTTCTCTTAATTCGCAGTTCGCATCGTACTTCGCAGATACATCTACGAGTATATCACATCTTTTCTTCCATCATTTTTACTTTCTCTTACTACTGTAACAGGAACTAATGCGATCAATGCCAAATTTTCAATGTCGAGTTTTCACCAGAAATATAAGTTTTCAGGTCCCCTTAGGTCTGAAAGTTTTTAGAAATTATTGGTCTGTGTGGGGGAGGGGGTGCCACCATAACTCAAAAAGCGTAAATCGTAGAAAGTTCAAACTCGATATTTAGTTCAACTGCTATCAGGAGACCCTAACAATAAGGTTTTCATCGAAATCAATCTACTGGAAGGGAGCGACCCCTTTACTGAATGGATTTTCAGTTTTTTTTTTTTTGGCTAATTTGGCTAAGATAAAACGGCTCCAACGATTTTCTTTAAATTATGTAACTATGTGAACTACACATGAAAAGAGCTATATTCTTAAACTGTGGGTGCTTATCGGCATAGGACCTAAGCCAATATGGCTTTTATCCCTCCCCAATTCATCCCCCTAATTGATCTCCTTCGGTAGTCCACCGGTTTGTCTACAATATCCTTTAGCTCCAACCCTTCCAGGCTTTCCCGTGAGAGTGAAACTCTCTCCAACCAAAGATCTATGACTTTTATTTTGCAACATTTCTCCGGGAAATGTTCTTTACGAGGGTTTTTAAGGAAGCTCTCATAAGTCTCTCACATTCTCTAAAGTACTCACATAGTTACAATTCTATCATCTAAAAGAGTATTACTTAGAAATAAAATCGGTTAATTGGAAAATGCGACTTTTTATAGAATAGGTTTTTGAGTGAAGTGAACTCTTTACAGGAACTTGGTGAATTTGCTCTGACGATGGATGAAAATCGGAAACCGGTTAGGAACAAAATTAATATGCATGCTATGATGGATAAAATCCAGAGAACTCTGAAATCTACTCGATAGCCCCCAGTCGTAATTCCTGTTAGCAATTAAAAATTGTAGTCCAATATGTAAATAATAATTAGTTTAGAAAATATTTCTTTTTTCAAAAAAACTGAAAAACTATTCATAGAGTCGTACTTCCGGTGACGGTTTTTTTTACCGAAATTTCAAAACACATATCTAACCACATCTTATTAAATTTGACATTCTCTTATTTTTCGTTTTTAGTTTTTTCATATGCTCACACACAGATCATTAATTAAAAACAATTATTTTTACTTAAAAAAATTTCAAATCATGTATTCTTGATGAGAACTCAGTTTAGAAAATCTGAGGCAAATTCTCAATATTTTTTCTTAATAGAATGAGGAATGCAAATTCATTTAAAAACAAAATGAGCGCAATATTACATTAATCATTGCCACGGTTTATTTAAATGTCGTATAAAGAAAACTCATATTTAAACATTTCTCTTCTCTCTAAATAGAAAAAAAAAGATCTTCTCTCTAAGGGTCGCCTTTTTTTTTTCTCTGCTTTTCTCTCCAGCTCCATACAAAATAATTAATGCAATATAACTGCGTGGACCGACAAGACATACAAACAGTGGTGTCAACTGTGAATAGACCCGAACAAGAGTGTTGCATTACAAAAAGGGAAGTTGAAGGATTGCGTTGTTGTCCTTTCTTCTACTCCCTTATTCATTCCTACATACGGGTGGGGAGTGAAGCGGTCGGTCCTGCCTCCATTACCGCTTCAGCCGTTGCCGTTAACTAATCTGTATTCATAAAAGAGCATAACTGTAGCTATATATCTTATATGAATATTTTTGTAAATAATAATAGTCCCCTGTAGTATATATGTGTGTGTGGATGTTCTAGAGAAAGGAAAAATGAGAGTATGCTTTGAAATATTTTTAAAATGTATGGGGGACGGGAAAATGATATCTTTAATGTTTCTGGATGGTTTGGATGGATTTATGGTGTTAATTAAAAACAGTACTGACAGTTGTACACTGTGGTGAGAGATACTAACAAAATTTATATCCACCAGCTTAACAATCACATCCAGATGTTCTCCACCTACTAAAAACATTATGGCGGAAATTGTGCGCATGATTTTTTTGAGATGAATGATAATATCGCTTAAAAAAGATTTATCTTAACACGTTTTAATTTGGTCTCTTCCTTAAATTAAATTCTCGAGCTGTAGTCTTCTTACTGATAGTGTTTACTAAATACAGGAAATACAAAATAAAAGTGAGCTCTTTTTATACTTTATTATCTTTTTTTCATATGCTCACACACATCATAAGCATATGAAGCGCTTCAAGGTAAGTCAACACTGCTGCTTGGCTGATGATCGTAGATAATAATTAAATGGAATTCCAGAAGCTGCACGGCTGGAAACCAACCAGAAGTAACAACCATGTGATTTCACAATACAGCTATGCAGGCCCGAGAGAACCGAGCCGTTAAACTCGTCAAAAGGATCAGTTTATTAACACTACCCATGAAAACCAGAAGTAACGAACTTGGGTTTTCACAATAATAAAGGCAACCGAATTGGCATGAAATGTATAGGTATTACACTGCGACCTATTCAAGGGAGGTTGCATAACGACTTACTCCTTCGAGCTTAAAATGGTGACTAACTGAGAGAGGAGAAAAAGGCACAGATTAACCCCTCACTACACTTAGGACACAGCCTAATAATTTAGTAAATTATTTATCAATGTAGTAAAATACCCCCTCCACGCCGTTAGCGGCAAATTTAAATTTATATTAAATACCGAACAAATAGTCGTCTTCCACTTATCTGTTGTTTTATGTGGGGCATTGGCACCGTACACAACAGCTCCCACTCATTCTTCTATCGTAAAGCCGTACGTGTACCACATAGAATCGCCTAAAATTGGCCGGTTTATGGCTTCCAAGCTCTTCTGTCCATTTGAAATATATAACGTCCCAACTGTTCGTTATTATTAATGGAATAAATTATAGGATGGTATTGAAAATTGTAATAATAGTTTAAAAAAATATTTAATCCAAATTATATTTAAAATCAGAAAATTGAATCAGTTGAATTTTTTTTAATTCATTTTATGAAATATAATAAATTTCTCTTTTAAAATATTCTACCAGTCATGGAAAAAATATGCTGCTTTTTAAATTTTAAACCAATAACATTAAAGCAAAACTTTTTTTTTTTTTTTTGAGAGAGAGAGAGAGAGTTAGATAATATTATAACTAAATATGTTCGTATGTTTTAACAGAATTTTCTAGAAACTAAGTGTAACGTTTGCAAATCTTGATATTTTCCTATCACAACCTACTTTCTTTGTTCTTACATTGTTTATATAAAAAGTTACTTATTTTTTCATCATTTCCACTTCTTTCGTTGTCCCATCGGGGGGAAAAAATATTGTATTTTTCTTCTCTTTTTTTTCTTTCTTTTGTAAGTAAACCGCCCCTGGGGGGTGGCAGTACTACATACATATTTACCTGCTGATACATTTTATATATCTCTGCCAACTTTTGCACTGCGTTTTATTTTATCTGCCTGGGAGCTATGTTAGTCATGAATGAGACAAGGGAGCATGGCACTCAATAAAGCTAGCGTTTATATTTACCTACCACCTCTTTTCTTTCACAATTACTTTAGACATTGTTTTTTTAATATATGTACGCTTTGAAAGATTTTCAGCATTTGGAGATTTTTTTTTTACTATTAAATCGCTCCCAATAGGAATAGAAAATATGTTATTGAATGATCATTTATTGTGTGTAATTGCATTTTTTTTTTTTTTTTTGTTAATCAAATAATCCAAATAGTAAACAGAGGGGCATCAGTGGTTCTGAATTTTATCTGCAATGATAAAATGACCCGAAATGAAAGAATCATGGAATGAAATCAAAAGATGGTCATCTCCAGTAGGTATGGAAAAGGAGCAATGGGAAGTTTGACGAGTGCTTAAATCCTTGAAAATAGTAATTTTTCGAAGAAAAATGATAAATATTTTTCTTCCTCATACTCTTGTTAAGAGGATGTAGTATTGTGATCGTGTCAAATTATCGAAATTTGAGTTTTCATCGGCAATATATCTTTTGAGGTGCTTGGCATACAAAAAA
This sequence comes from Triatoma infestans, assembly GCA_011037195.1. NCBI lineage: Eukaryota > Metazoa > Arthropoda > Insecta > Hemiptera > Reduviidae > Triatoma > Triatoma infestans. The sequence goes on from JAAEAF010014845.1 coordinate 55,544, forward strand.
GTGTTTTTTTTTCTGTGTTTTTCAGCATAACCAAAAAAAAAAATCTGGTGTGAAACACACAATTTTCTCCTACTCCAGTTTTCACAATTGTAATTGACAAATTTTATGTTTGTATACCAAATTTGATGAAATTCGTTGGAGTTCGTCGAAAACTGAAAAAAAAGTTCAAATAAAAACGCACTTCCGTTTTACTTATTTTCTTAAAACTCGGAATTTCGGTCATCTATTTATTTCTAATTAATTTTGTTTGGATGGTAGAATTGTATAATCAACTATGATAGCACTTTAGAAAAAAACATAACCCCACCCCTCCCCCAAAAGCCCCCTTAACTGACTTCATCAGGAGAAATGTTAGAAATAAAAGTTGTAGCTCTTTATATGTGTAGTTCACAAGCTTAGTTTAAAGAAAATCGTTAGAGCCGATTTCGAGAAAATACCAGAAAACTGAAAAATATATTTCAGCTAAAACGCACTTCCGGTGATCCGATTTTTTTTTCAAACCCGGAATTTCAACAACACATTTAATTTTAAATAATATTATTTAGATGACAGAATTCTATAATAAACTGAAATAGCACTTTAGATGAAAACCTAACCCCACCCACTCTCCAAAAAGTGCCCTTAAATACTTTTCCCGGAGAAACGTTTCAAATAAAAGTTGTAGCTGTTTGTATGCGTAGTTCATATACCAAGTTTAAAGAAAATCGTCGGAACCATTTTTGAGAAAATTGCAGAAAAGCAAAAAAACTAACTAGTAAGGTGGACTTTCGGTTGAGGAATATTGACAGATAACGTACTGTCAGATCCCATGGTGATACCTAAACGGAATATCAAGTCTCAACTTTCGATTTTTTGTTTTTGAGCTATGCTGTTCACATACATACATATATACACACACACACACACACACACACACACACACAGACCATTTGCTGAAAACCACTTTTTTGGACTCAGGGGTCCTCAAAATGGATATTTCCGGTGAAAACTCGATATCGAAAATTTGACACGATTACAATACTTTCTTTTACTAGGAGTAAGAGAAAGTAAAAATGGAAAACCGCAGAAGAATGAAGATTGGTATTTCGTTTAGGAGCTACCAGTAGACGCGATTATAATATTTAGACCAAAAATCGCTTGACCGGTAATTCCATTTTATTCAATGGATTTTTTTATTTTTTTTTTTGCAATTTTCTCAGAAAATCGCTCTAAAGATTTTCTTGAAACTTGTTATATGAACTAACCATGAAAAGACCTACAACTTTTATTTGTAACATTTTGCTGGGAAAACATTTATGTCGACTTCTGAGGAAGATTTGACGATAAATTCTAGGCTCTAATGTGTCAAGGTTTTATACAATTCTGTCGTTAAGGTAATATTAATAAGAATTTAATGTGCGCCAAAATTCTGTATTTGAAGAAAATTAGATACCGATCGATTTTTTTTTTCGGCTTAATTATTTTTCGGAAGGACATAACATGAACATTGTTAGTGAACATTTTTAGTGCATAATAGTCGTATAATTTTGTTTTACTTTCTTTTATTTTTTATCCAAAGGCCATCCATGGTAATTGAACCATTCGGCGCTGCGCAGACCAATATACTCGTAATTGAGCCCGCATCTTTCCCATAGATTGCTAGTTTCCATAGATGGCTGCTAGTTTTGTTCTGAGCCGTGCAAATCTCAAGGTGTTTTGGGGCACCAATCCTATAATTGTGCCACGTTAATAACCGAAATATTTGCCCACTGCTATGCTTTTCTCGTCAAGTCCGAAGGAAAAAGTTCGTAAGGTCGTGTGAATTGTTTCCGATCGTTTAACCGCAGCAATTTCTTCCAGCCGATCTTTCCAAAAATTGAACATTGTCAAATTTATTATTTAATTACAGATGGACATACAAGGATACTTTAATTTATTTTACCATAGAAATAAATTAATAAATAAGAATTGTCCTGACTAAGAGAAAGTTATGTGATTGATTCACATTAGATTTTATACTTTCTCCTACTAATAATAGTAAGAGCTTAGTATTGCGATCGTGCCAGATTTTTGAAATTGAATTTTCACCGGAAATACACGTTTTGAGGTCCAAAAAAAAAAAAATTGTTTTTAAAAGGGTCATTACATATGGGCGTGTGTTTTTGTGGATGTGTGTGAAAAGATTATCTCAAACATGAAAAGTTGCAGGAAGCTCAGATTTGGTATTCCTTTTAGGCACTAACACCGCATAAGACATGAAGATTTCGGGCAAAATCCATTAACCGGAAGTGCCACGTTACTGATTGTTTTTTTCAGTATTTTGTGATTTTCTCGAAAAATGGCTCAAACGATTTTCTTTAAACTTGTTTCATAGTACTACAACACATACAAAGAGCTACAACTTTTATTTGAAACATTTCTTCGGGAAAATTCATTTAACACACTTTTGTGAAATGGGTGAGGTTATGGTTTCCTCTAAAGTGCTATTTCCATTTATTATATAATTGTATCATCTAAATAACATTAAATATGTGTTCGAAATTCCAAGTTTGGAGAAAATCAGCTGATCGACCGGAAGTGCGTTTTACTGAAAGTAGTTTTCAGTTTTCTACTATTTTCTCTAAAACGGCTCCAACGATTTTCTTTAAACTATAATATTAACTAGACTTGTAAAGGGCTACAACTTTTATTTGAAACATTTTCCGGAAAAATTCATTTAAGGAGACCTTTGGAGGAGGGGTGGGATTATGTTTTCCCCTAATGTGCTATTTCAGTTCAACAATGTGCTATACAATTCTGCCAACTAAATAATAATTAGAATTATATAAGTTGCTAAAATTCTACAGTTTGAAGAAAATCGGTCGACCGGATGTGCGATTTTACTGAATAGGTTTTTCTTTTTTTGTGTGATTTTCTCCATAAAAATGCCGACGGTTTTAAACACTAATAAGAATATTGTGAGTGTGAAGAAAATTTGCCATTTCGCAGTAAGAGAAAGTCGAGTGAGTGTTTCACACTAGATTTTTTTTTTGTTTGTTTTATAATTAATTTTCTTAATAAATATTTGCTTATTTTTAATAGTTACGAACCAGCTGAAAACACGATCAGAATTATGGATGGAATTTAGCAATATAAATTCTGTTCAGTACATGATATAATTTTCAATATTATTACTGGGTAAAGGGGGATAAGAGGAAATTACTAAGGATAAAACATTGTCTCAGTTTAATGTTTAAGACAGTATTGTAATAGACATTACAGTTAGTATAAACATAAAGTATTGGTTAGTATGCAGCTCTGTATTTAGTTTTTCTATTACCAAACTGCCGTAAATTTAATGACTTTTTTGTCTTTTTTTTTTTTGTCCAATTTATAACTTTAAATTAAAAATGATTATAAAAACTCAAATAGTTAAAAGAAAATACAATAAAGTGTTAATGAAATATAAATCTAAAGGCTTATACCTAAGGAAGAATAAATATGTAAAGAAATATGAAACAAAGTAATGATAATCAGATTGATTTGCATTTCAATAATGAATGTGGAATAATTAATATTCTCTACGATTATAAATATTAAATATGATAAATAAATAAACTTCTCCAAAAATTACCTTTAATTTTGGTATATCGTCAAGTTTGTGCGTATTAGACATATTTTTCCATGAAAACTTCATTTTAAGTAGGTTTTAGGAGAGGGGCGTGCTTTTGCTTTGCTCTAAGTTGCTGCTATTTATTATTCTATTTTAACGTCTATATAATATTAATTAAAATATTGCCAAAAAATTTCGAGTCTTAAGGAGTTTTGGTTTAAAATGAAATGCGCTTTACTGAACAGTTCTACATTTTTTAAGAAAAAAAAAAATTCTGCGCATTAAACAATTGTAATTAATAACTACCATTCATCATTAAAAAATTATTTTGTCCCCCATATATAACAGTTCAAATTATATCCAATTATTCCAATTGGAAATTGGGCTTAATAGCATGTTTTTATAAACATTACAAACACATGATAGATGACTACAAATTAATCATAAGATAATGTAATGTTGACCTCTTTGCACGCTGGGTGAACTCAAATTATTCAAAACACTGTAGGGGTCGTAAACTTGTAGACTGCTCTCCATTCTCTAGTACCATGGTAACGGCAGTGCTTTGTTCAAGTCGTTTATTAAATAAAATTATGGTAATTATACCTACCCTGTTTGGTTTTTCATCGATACATTTTCCTTGTTCATATCTTTCAAGTGTTGTTGATATACAGTTTTCGATTTTTTGGATTACACTAAAAAAAAAACCTTATAGGATTAGGTATCATCACAAGTTTAGTTTCGCCTTTATTAGACTTCCACTGCTGAATGAATCTTTGCGAATTATTTTCAGGTAAATTTTGTAGCAAATCCCTCTATTCATTTAACCGTTGAATTAGGATTTCTGGAAGGTCTTTTTCTCTCAAAATTCATCAACACAATTTAGAATGGACCAATTTTTACTGCAAGGCGAACTTGTCTCTAAAAAAAGATGGTCATATTTTTTTTTTATGCCATATGTGTTCCTTGCTTGAAGCATTAAATTACATACATTAGGAGTTTAATACGTTGATTTGGGTCTTAGAAGCCAGTTTTATTTAAGCAAATCATATTGTTCAAACTCCTTATATAAGACACAGTAATCACCAAAACATTTGAAGAACTTGTTTTCTTTTATTTGGGGCGGGAGGGGGGGGGGTACAAAGTCTCACGTGTGTGAGGGTTTGCACCAGAAAGTTCTTTGGCTAACCATCTACGAGTTAATTCGGACTGAGATATATTTCGACTACAGATACATCGATGACATAATTAAATTTGCCAGTATTTTAGGCACATGTATTTGTGTACTTGTTTTAATATAATAATATGTAATTCCCGCAATTACGGAAAAGAAAAGTGAGCCAAGAAGAATTTTGAGCACTAAGCTTACTATCAATGAATCACCGAGAAATAAAAGCATTATGTTTCCGACGGTAGCAGTTATGAACACTCTGAGGATTCAAGTGATGTTTACTGTCTGGATAAATTTTCTGTTTCCAGACTGAAAAATTTCTGTTGCCAGATATCTCATAGCTGGCAGTCAACGTGTGAAAATATGTACAAAAAACCCTTCATTAAATTAATAAGTAAAGTAAAGTAAAAATAATGCCTAGTTTTTCGGCTGACTTCAAGTCCATCTACTAAAGTAGATGTTACGGATGGAGGCGAAAGCACCTACTTTACTAACATTTTTTAAACGAATTTAGCAGTTTGCCCTCGAAGAGGGACCTCCTACTTACAAGTCCATGCACATAACCACTAAACCAACACCCGCCTCTCATTATATATAATGTAAAAATATAGTAGTCGAAAATAAATAGTGTAATAGGGCAGAGAGAGAAACACAAAATTCAGAATCTTTCTCACTACTTACGCCAGACTAGAGTGGGAGACTCTCTATATATACAGCTGCGCTAGCCCTACAAGGGACAGTCTTTAGAACAGTTTATAAAGCAGTTACAACGCGTCAGCAACCAACTAGTACTCTTCTCTTTACTCAGTCTAAATCTCTCGCTACCTAATTTCTATTTACGTGTAAAGTCCTGGCAGTTTGTGCCTCTATTTTATTATACAGTGTGCTGAACACAATGAGTTTAATGAACACAGCGTGGACAACAATGAGTTTAAAGTCACTTTGGATGTACAACAGTTTAAACCAGAAGAACTCAAAGTAAAAGTAGAAGATGGTTATATGGAAAACATGAAGAACGTTCTGATCAACATGGTTTCATCTCTAGGCAATTTACTCGTCGTTATAAAATTCCAGATGATGTAGATAAGACGGCACTTGTATCGAATCTCTCATCAGATGGTGTCCTCACTTTAAAAGCACCAAAATTGGCCTTGCCTGAGAAAGCAAGTCGTGAAATTCCTATCATTCAAACGAATACTCCTGCAATAAAACCGACAGCTGAAACTGGTTCAAAACAAAAAGCTGAAGCAGGTTCAAAACAAAAAGCTGAAGCAGGTTCAAAACAGAATTTTTTTTTTATTATACAATGAATGCTGAATTCATTGTAGCTTATTTCTCTAAGACCTTTCCTCAGTAATTTCTCTCCTTCTAAAACCTATTATAATAGGAAAACTTCCATATAATGTAAGTAACTATATAGTTAGAAGTCATTGCAATAATGTTTCAATTAAATTATTTCATTGTACGCTACAAGATAATAGCCTTGCATGATAGTTCAAGAATGTACAAGTGAAAATATATACAATATTAAAAAAAAAAAAAAAAAAAAAAAAAAAAAAAAAGAGAAAAACAAAGATACGTCCATTGTCTTTTATGAAGCTTTTTCATTATGAATGTTCTTTGTTTTCCCTTATCTGAAAAACCACAAAATAGCTGTTTCACAAAATAAAGGATGGAAAGGAAACATAGAATTGGGCCCCATTATTTTTTCATTTCCAGTGAAAGCAGTGAGCTTTACAACCATTTTCACTCGCTGAAAATAGAATAAAAGAAAGAAAGAACGGAAAAAAGAATAAGAGGAGAAAAAAAATATTTAAAAAAAAATCCAACCCCCAAGTGGACAGCCGAAAACAAAAGTCAATGTAAGAAAAATGAGGATATCAAAAATTTACAAAGGTGAAGGGGGCAAGGCGAGCAGGCAGTAGTAAGTAGTGCTTGAGATGGAAGATGTCGTGGAGTGTGGCGAGCAGAGAAAGCAAGCAAGCAAGACAAAAAAATCACTACTGCCCTAGTCTTCTTCTTTAACAACTCTTCCTTCGTCTTCTTCTGCTTTTCCGTAATATGAGGGAAATACAGCAGTGTTCACTCTTCAACAGGCCTATGCCAGCAGTATAATACCAAGCGGTTATATAACTTTCTATTTTCCCCGCCCAAACTTTTTTCCTCTTTAAAATTCTTTATATATTTATTTTTAGTTTATATTTTTTTTTAAATATTTATCACAACATTTCCTTTACCATAATATTTTTATCACCGGGCTACTGTGTCTTCTATAATACACACTTGATAATTGTGAATGTCATAACTGGGTGACTATGTGTTTCGTTTTACACATATCTGATTTATTGCAAAACAAATCACATAGATATATAATCACTTTTTTGTTTTTTGCTTTTTTACAGATGGAACAAAAAAAGATATAGTTTTTTTTTTAAATATTGCACTGACCTCCATATTAAACGATCAATGTGACCCCTTTTTTTATTTTGCATTAAATATTAATCTTTCATTGTTTCATTTTATTTATATATAACTTTTATTATAGTTATAAACAATTTATAATTATAGTTTAAAATTAATTTAAATTTTTTATTGTTTAGTGAACAAAAAATTTAGGAGTACATGGGTGAGAAAATTATTCTGAGAGTGCTTTATGGTCTATAGCTCGAGAAGTTCATTTCGACGTGGCAGAAAAGGAAAGCCGACTTTTGGAACGACAAAAATGATCATTCAAAAATGTAACAAATTTATCTGAGGTAACTTTTATTGGATTCATCCTCACGCGTTGGTCTATTGGCTAGCACACTCGCCTTTCGTGCGAGAATTCAAGGTTCCACGAGGGCAAAGTCGGTGTTGGCCAGCATCGTGATAAAAAGTGGGAAGCTATAGTTAGTAGCGCCCTAGGTAGTGAAGACCGGCACTAAACGGCGTGGGAACTGCGGTGTGCTTTCCTCACGCTCCCCAAATCAAATCGCCGTTTGGCAAGCCCTTCAGGGCTGTTGCGCCATAGTTTTTTTTTTTTTTTATTGATTGATGGTGAGTTTTCTGGATTATATATATATATATATTCTGCGAATATGGTGTCAAAGGTGCTGCACTTAAGATCTAGTGGACCACAAAAGATAGAATTGAATAGTGTTTTTATGGCGGTATTTTTGGGTCAAGGCCAACACATACTACTAGTAAAATAATTTTTATAAAATTAAACAAAAAAAATTAAATATGATTTGCCTATAATTTGGATTTGATTAAAAATTTTCTTGAGCTCGAAAACAACCTAAATGGGGATATTTTCGTGTAAACAGCGCCAAGAGAAGTCATTGCAGCCAGTTAGTTAAAAGTGGTCATGTCCTTTTGCCTTTATTTGAAATTTAAATATTTTATTAGATATCAGGTTTTATAAATTTCTTATAGTTGTTCACGTCCGAGATTGTTCTCCATGCCCCCTAGATATCAAACTAAACGAACAACATCAATCGCCAGCGCAGCCTGGCGAAAATAGCAGAAGTAGAAAAAAATAAATAAATAAATAAATTTCTTTAAGTGCCTTAATGGAGGAAATTATGCATCCGATTTTAATTTTTGGTTTATACCGTATATATTTTTTGCAAAAAAAATTGTCAATGCTTATGAATGTGAGCGATAACTCAAAAAAACTTAAGGTTGTTGCACACAAAAAAACAAAATGCGAAAAGTTAAAAGTTTATTCGAGGATCTCTTGAGCATCCAGGGGATCCGAACAAGAAAGTCTTGATTCACGATTGCTGCTGACGGAAGCAACTTTGTAAATCTTTCTCCTCCACGCCACTTCCCAAAAAACTTTGTATTACATAACGTACTACTTATTATACATATATTTTTTTTTTTTAATTTAAGGCGCATCAACATCTAAGGTCATTGCGCTCGGAGCTATCTCAGTGCACTGCCGGCCTCCGGACAGTGTTCTTTCGAACAGACAACACTGTCTATCACCGGACAATGAGCTGTAGAGGCTCCTAGGAAGAAAACTCTAAGGGTAGCATAGCTGGACTCGAACCCGGGTCCTCCGCGTGGGAATCCAGTAGGCTAACCACTTTGCTATTCACTTCCCTTATTATACATGCTCTTATCTTTTTTATTTGACACATACTCATTGCCGAATAATTGATTTAGTGGTTGTAATAAGATCCAAAGAGAGTATCCTTAGCAGAGAAAGAGAGACAAAATGACAGGACCACACTATCGGACTAGAGTGGGAGAAACTACATAAATACAGTGACGGGAGATAGATATACAACAGAGTTCATACAACTGAGGTCCCTCGCCAGGCACAACGTGTCATTATCCTTTACCACTCTACCATTTTAAGTGTATAGTCCAGGCAGTCAGTATCACTTCTTATGTTAGTACAGTGTTAGCCATATTTTGTTTGTTCATTCAAAGCAGACCATTTTTCTCTTCTTTCATCAATCCCATTATAGTGGTGAAACTTGGGGGAGGGATTCCGATGTTTTAACACTCCTTTTACGGTTAGGCTTTCCTCTAAACTATTTAAACCGCCATGTTTATGTATTATTATTGGACCACCTATATTTCTTGAATACAATTTTTATTTTTTTTTAAATAACCAAAATACCAAATGGTAATTGTGGAAAGTATTGTTAAAGGATTATATAAAATATCCAAATTAAAGCATTGAATGTTTTTATTGATTTTAAAGGCTTTGTGGAAAAAATCTTGTTATCAAAGGAACATAGGAAAACAAAGATCATTTCCGGTATTTTCTTTTATTTTAATTAAAACTTTTCCTTTTCTCCTTTCATTACTGTCAAGTTTTGAAAAGAAACAACACACTTAGAAAGGACCTTTTACATTTTACAATGGATGCTACCTTGTTATACATGAAAATGTTAACAGAAATATTGATTCTCTTTTTCGTATGAATCGGGTTGGATATTGTATAAACAGATGGCTTTGTTAATGGTTGAATATAATCTTAATAGTTATAAAAGCTTGATTTATTAAAAAAAGCAAAAAAAAAAGGGGGGGGGGGAAGAAAAAATTATAGGACAAAGTTTATAAAACAAGAATGGAGGTACAAGCTCACCTGTAGAACTTGAAAGTTGATTATATTATGTATACAGCTACCAGGATCTTGGTGGTCAAAAGGGGTGAGGGTAGTTTTAGAGCTAATGTAAATCTCACTCTACAAACATTAACCTCCTCATCAATTCCACCTAGCCACACACTAGCACCATCTTTTTGTATACCGGGGTCTTTTTTTTTTTTTTTCTGTCGGCCACATAATATTTTCATGTGGAATAGTAGAGACTTGGTGACAGAGATATAGAGTGATGGGGCATCCTTTAAAAGAAAAGTGACTCAAAACCGATTGACGTACTTTATTGAATCTTTACTAGTTATCTTTTTTTGGGAAAAAAAGTTTAGGAAAATATTTTTTTGTCGGCAAAAGAAAGTAAGTTTACCGCGTGACTGAACTTTATAAATATTTCTTCCGGGAATGACGTCAGGGGGAAAAAAAAAGAAAAGTTGTCAGGCCAAGGTTATTAAATATTTCAATAAAGTTTACATAAAAAAAAAGAGAAGAAATTTACTCTTGTGAATCTTGACATTTTTTAGTTAGTTTATTTTTTTCAAAAAAATAAGTTTCTTGGGTGGTAAAAGAAAAAAAAAAGTTGAATTTTTACACATTAAATTTAAAATAAATATTATAGAGATAGAGGATAGAGGAAAAGTGTGTGTGGAAGGAAAAACTTTAAACTTTTGGTACTTATAATATGTTTAAACTTCATCTGAAAATAGAAAAAAAAAAAAAAAAAGCTTGATGTGAATTGTGAATTATTCACACGTCATTCTCTTACTGACCTCTCTCCCCAGTTGTAATTGATAAAAATTTTCTTTCGCACAAAAACTTCTTACATTATTAATAGCTGTCTCCTTGTAGAGTACCACATATTGAAGTAGCATTTATTATGGATATCAAACGGCATTTTCCTACTTTGAATCCAATTTTCCCAATAAAAATGTTTAAAGAAAAGCGTGGAAAAAGCAGAATAGATATTCATCCTTTGTGCCGATTTCCGTTTCTAGCATTCTGTAGCTTCTCTTTGTTCAGATATGCTGGTCCACATATTTCCTTAAATTTTTCCCAACTGTAATGTATAATGGGGCTTGTGAAGGAGAGAAAATGGTTTGGTTTAGATGAATGCAACACTGACTGCCTGGACTTTACACTAAAATAACAGAGAATGGTAGACAGGTAAAGAGTAAGGTAGATGACACGTTGTGACTACCGAGTGAACTCTGCTATAAGACTCGTATCTCCCTGAATACTGTCCCGTGGCCGTATTTAAACAGAGTTCTTCTACTCTAGTCTGCCTAAGCTAGAGTTGGTCCTGTCATTTTTGACTCTCTTTCTCTCTGCTATGGATCCCTCTCTTCGGACCCTATTACATAATAGGATCCCAAGAGCAGAGAAAAACACTAAATTCAGAATCTAGTTACTCGTTACTTAGACCAGACTAGGGACCACAAGGGGGACAGGTCATAGTGCCTTGTGCGTCTCTGACCACTTTAACTTCCCAAGCCAACCCCTCCTCCACGTGGTGTGGTCCGGGCACCTCCTTAGGGAGGTGGCGAACGGGGATATGGCGGGCCGTAGTAAACCCCCTCCGGTCTCCCACTTTCCTCCACCCTCTTCCTTGGTATCCTGTCATGCCCCTTTTTCAGGTATCCCCGCCCAAGCCGAGAAGAGATGCGCGTCAAGGCTGGATGCGTACAGAGTGTTTAAATATATGTGCGGTAGCGGTCACCTTGGGGCACCGGGCGACACCCCATTGTATCGTAGCCTTCTTGAGGTAAGAGGCTCTATCACAGGCGACCGTTTAGATCCTCATTTATCGTGGGAACAATATGAGTGAACCACATAAAAATAAAAATAAAAATGTAAGACTAGGGCTGGCAGGGGAATAACACAATTAAGTAACCAAAAGTAACAACCTTGTTTATTGACAAATAAGGATAAAAATAAAATAAACCATACAATAAAAGGAAAAATGATTATTAGCCTCGCTCTCCAAACGGGATGCCTGTCCGTCCAGCTGTTTCCAGTGCGTCCTGGTCACCTTCCGGTCTAGTGCGTCCGATGTAACAAAAGGGCTCGTAGCAGTCAGTCTACCATGCAACCTCGCCCTGGCTCTGGGCAGAACTGACTCTCTCGCTGTATGTGCCGACTCGGCCCCCACTCCAACTGCGCCCTACTCCTCGGCCCTCTCGCGGTGCTGCTCAATCCAGTGCCCCTCTTACACATATCCCACACACAAAAAAAGTGGGGTTCTGAGGAGCTCCACTTTTCTCACACTCTGTACTCTAGCAGCAGCTCCTGGCTGCCCGTACCTCTTCTTCTGCGCCTATGGTTTCTTTCAGCGGCTGCGGTCACTCTGGGTCGTGGCTTCCTCGCTGCTTCCTTGCTTCCTGTCACATTACTTTAGGTCCGGTATTTTAGGTCTCTTCTCACTATCGGACGTCTCCACTACTCCTTTGTCTGCAAGTTACTTAACGCGGTCTTTGCCTTGACCGACACTGCCCCTGGCGGAGCGGGCCTTTTTAAGGGTTGCTTTTTAAGCGTCGACTGACTACTGCCTTCTCTATCGGTCCGTTTTTCCTGGGCTTGTCAGGTTTTGAACTAATCTGGAAAAGGGTCACAGGAATAGTTAATCTATGACATACAGGTTAACACATTACCATATACTTCAGACTTTCCTCTCCACCACCACTCTCATGACGACTCGGCCGTCCCAGGCCGACCCCTCCTGCGTCTAGGGCGGACGTTAACACCGGGGCCAAGCGGACGCGCTGGGGTGGTTTGTAACATGGGGTCCGGTCCCTCCGCGTTCCCCTGGTTCCCCTGTTTCGGGTCTGCCTTCTCAATTCGTAGGACCCGCGGGGTCCGCGGCTGGCCTCTGTTTGATCCCAGTCCCCTTCCTGGAGGGTCCAACCACTATCGCTGAGCTCTCCGTCGCCGCTCCCCTGTGACGGTTCGGATTCCTGCTCCGATTCAGTTGTAGTATCATTTTCCCCCGCCCCCACTTGCTCCTCCTCGCTAAGGCATGATTCCTCTGATCCGCTGTCCCCTCTATCTCTCTCTATTTCCCCTCGACTTGCGGCCTGGTTCCGGGTTCCTGGGGGCACTCTCTCAAAGGCAGGCTTCAGCCGGTTGATGTGTACCACACTATTTCCACCCGAAGTTAGAGCAATGTCATAATCCACTGGGGAAGTTTGAGCTATAACGGTATGGGGCCCTGTCCACGGTCTTCTAAACTTCCGAGCATGTCCGGGGGGTACTGCCGGTTCATGCAAATAAACCTTCTCCCCCAATTTAAAACTTCGTTGTTTCTTACCCTTACCATAAGTTTTCGCCCGGGCCTCCCGCGTATGTGTATTTTTCTCCTTAGCCTGACTATACGCCTCACTAATCTTTTGTTTTAATCTTCGTGCAAACTCCTCCCGACCTCCATCGGGGTCCTCCGCCCGAAACCGGCACCCTAGGGGCAATTGGGGCTCCCTACCGTGCACTAGGAAGTAGGGGGTGTACCCGGTAGAAGAATGGGGCGTGCTCCTGTAGGCGAGCAGGGTATACGGAATCCAACGATCCCAGTCTCTTCCGTCCCTGCGCACAATACAGGCCAGGGAATGGACCAAGGTTCGGTGCAGACGCTCCACCATTCCGTTCCCTTGGGGGTGGTATGCCGTCGTTTGTAACTTTTTAATTCCTAGGTTCTTACAGATTATCTTAAACATTTCGGACGTGAAGTTCCTCCCTTGGTCTGTAAGGACCCTGTCCGGAGCCCCGTGACGGAGCACTAGCTGCTCCACGAAGGCACGTGCGCACGCTTCTGCGGTCTGTTCCTTCATTGGCACCGCTTCCGCATAGCGGGAAAACCAATCAATCATTGTCAGCACGTACCGGTTCCCGGCTTTGGTGGTGGGCAGCGGTCCTACAATGTCCAAGGACACTTGTTCGAAAGGCCGTGATACTTCGGCCACTTCGGCTAAAGGGACCTGCAATCCCGCGGGTGTCCTCTTCTCCTGGCACACTTGGCAGGCGCGCACGAAGTCTTTGATCTGGTCTTGCATCTGAGGCCAATAGAAGGTCGCCCGTATGCGCTGGCTGGTACGCTTCACCCCTGGGTGGCCTGACCATGGTGTACTGTGACATAGGGTCATCACCTTGTCCCTTTTTTCAACGGGTACTAGGACTCTCCACCTAGACTGGTTCCCCTCCCGAGTTTTCAAGTATAGCAGTCCGGTCTCTGCTTTTTCCACTGCAGCTTGAGATGACATTTCTTGACACCACCGGTCGCGCTCCTGCGCCCGCCTCCACTCGTTTTCTGGTTCCCCGGGGATGACGTTTACGATTCTGGTCGCCCGACTGAGCGGGTCGGCGTTGCTATGCTTCGTTCCCGGCCGATGCACCACTTCGTACGTAAACTCCGCCAGCCTCAAGGACCACCGTGTCAACCGAGCGGAAGGGTCTCTTAAGTGCAGCATCCATCGCAACGCTGAATGGTCCGTAATTAGGGTAAACCGCCGCCCTAGTAGATAGCAGCGAAATTGTTGGGTTGCCCACACCACTGCCAGCAGTTCCCTCTCCGTGGTCGAATAATTTCGCTCTGGGGCAGTCAGCTGTCAGCTTGCATACGCGACAGGTCTTTCAAACCCATCTCGCATTTACGATAATACAGCGCCAACTGCTACCCCTGACGCATCAGTGGCTAGAGTAAACGGGTCTGCAAAGTTGGGATAAATCAATACTGCGTCCGAACAGAGCGCCTCTCGTAGCGACTCAAACGCTTCCTGTTGGTTCTGCTCCCATCTGAAGGTTTCCCCCTTTGCTAACAGCAAGGTGAGGGGTTTGGCCAGATCTGCAAAACCCTTGATAAACCGCCTATAATAACCTGCTATTCCGAGGAAGCTCTGTACCTCGCGGATTGACTTGGGCACAGGGTATTTTTGGATTGCTCGGACTTTATCTGGGTCTGGGCAGACTCCTGCCGCTGTAACGATATGCCCTAGATAACGGACTCTGGGTGCGGCGGTTTTTTCGGTACCAACACTACCGTCGCGGACCAGGGACTCTGGGAGGGTTCAATCACTCCCTTATCTAACATGTCTTGCACCAACTCCCTGACCACTCCCTTCTGGTTATAGGGCACCCGATAAGGCCGTTTTGATAAGGCTGCCGCTCCTGTCAACTTAAGTTGGCAGATAAGTGTTTTATCCTGTTCCGTCCACCCCCCACATTTTGCTACCCTCTCTATATTCTTTAAGAAGCTGTCTACACTTTCTTCATCTTCTCTCTCCCCCCAAGGGCGAATTAGAGATTGTAATGACATATCTCGTTTAATTTTGCTTTTTTCGGTTCTAGTTACCTCTGCTAAGCTCGTCATAGTTGTTTGTTTCAAGGTAGTGTATTCTACTTTTAGCTTTTTCAGCTCAGCTTCTAGTTGTTCTACCTTTTTTTCCATTTTTTTTTTTTTTTTTTTTTTTTTACCACAAAAACAAAACACAACAAAAATTAAAATACTCTCTTGAAATTGGTCGTACTAATTCGAAACTAAATTTATTCCAGCACTTTCTTATAAAGATCCAAAAATTATCAAAATTAAATTTTTATTTTTATTACGCGCACAAGAGTACGTATGTAAAAGCGGTACGTATTATTTCCGTTCTGTCGTAGTGTCTCTACTGCTGGTGGCTCTGTGTGTGTGTGTGTGTGTGTATGTGTGTGTGTGTGTGTGTCGGGTAGTAACAGACAGCTACTGTTTCTTGTTCAAGGTCACTCCGCTCGTAGCCGTATTACTTATTCACAATTTATTTCTTACACTTACTTTCTATTACACTATTACTATGTACACTTTTATTACTATTTACATTTAATTACATACAGTTATTCCTTTACACATTAGTTATTATGATTCACTTCTGGTATATAGGAAAATTCAGGACAAGGACTTTACTTGACGTAACACACTATCATACAAAACATAAGACAAAAACTAACTAAAATGAATTCTTTTGTTAACAAGCAGTATGTTAATACCAAACGCTAGCAGTATAAAACATAAAATAAAATAAATAAATAAAAATGGTAATTATGTTATTATACTCCAATACAATGCCAGCCTTAAACTCAAAATTTTCTCTTTTTATTTTATATACATATATGTACACCTGACACCACTGCAAGACTAGGGCTGGCAGGGGAATAACACAATTAAGTAACCAAAAGAAACAACCTTGTTTATTGACAAATAAGAATAAAAATAAGATAAACCATACAATAAAAGGAAAAATGATTATTCGCCTCGCTCTCCAAACGGGATGGCGGTCCGTCCAGCTGTTTCCAGTGCGTCCTGGTCACCTTCCGGTCTAGTGCGTCCGATGTAGCAAAAGGGCTCGTAGCAGTCAGTCTACCATGCAACCTCGCCCTGGCTCTGGGCAGAACTGACTCTCTCGCTATGTGCCGACTCGGCCCCCACTCCAACTGCGCCCTACTCCTCGGCCCTCTCGCGGTGCTGCTCAATCCAGTGCCCCTCTTACAAAAACTTAAAGAAAAGCGGCGAGGTTAAAGGCTCGCTCAGCTCGCTGTCATCGGCAGGCGGTGGGTCCCTAGGTTCTAGGGAAGGTACACCTGCGATGATCGAAACTACGGGGGGCAATCAGTCCGCCCCAGTTGAAGGAAGCCGTGAGAGGATGGTTGCTGGGGGGTCT
The DNA here is from genome assembly GCA_011037195.1 of Triatoma infestans. Taxonomy (NCBI): domain Eukaryota; kingdom Metazoa; phylum Arthropoda; class Insecta; order Hemiptera; family Reduviidae; genus Triatoma; species Triatoma infestans. The sequence goes on from JAAEAF010014845.1 coordinate 72,058, forward strand.
GGTTGTCCAGGCTCCACGTCGGCGGACCCTCTCGGCGAAGTGTCAGCTAGGATTGGGGGTATTAAGATCGCTCACAAAAGGCCCAGTGGAGCCCAGCGCAGACAGGAGGCGAGGCGCAGGGCTGCTGCTGGGGGAAGAGAGTGGATCCCCAATTGTGTGTGGAAGAGGATGCAGCGAGGGAGGGCCTCTTCCACGCAACCGGTGAGAGCTGGCGTAGCTGGGACCTCGACTGCCCGGGGTGGTGCCGGCGGGGATGTGAGGAGGGTGGCACAGGTTGCCGCCCCCCACGCATCTCTGCGGACTCCTGAGCGGGTGAGATCGGAGGTGAGCACGCCAGGCACCGGGCCGGGTGTTCCCTCAAGGGAAAGTAAGCGGGCAAGCGGTCCCGACGAGGTTCCTTTGGGTTCCTTTAGGGATGTCCTTAGCTCCCATCGAATGGCGATCGCTCTTGAGGGGTATCCGAGTGACCGTCTGACAGAAAGTCAGGCGGGGCGGATACAGACTGAGATCGTCGCCAATATAGTGGGCGAGAGCAGGCCTCAGTTTAGGGGGTGCTACTGGTCCAGGGGCGTACTCGTTGTTTGCAACAATGAGGCTACGCGCCTCTGGCTGGAGCAGTTGGTCCCCACTCTCCAAGTTGGGGAGGGTAGGCTGAGGGTAGGGCTCGCCAGAGACATACTTAGGTCAGCTAAGGTATCCGTATGGATATCTGGCTCCCTAAGGGAGGCTTTTCCAGCGGTCGTCTTGGACAAGCTCCGCATCCAAAATGAGGACTTGGAGACGGCGGACTGGAGGCTCATCAGCAGAAGAGTGGAGACTCAGGGGCAAACCCTGGTCTTCGATGTGGCTGACCGGATCTTGGAGAGACTGAGGAGATCCGGGCTCGAGGTTTTCCTCGAAATTTAAAAAGATACGCTATGCTGGTCAACATCCAATCGAAATAGTTCAATCATTTCATTATCTTGGCATTCCATTTTCCTCTACTGGAAAATTCTATCAAGCCTCCAAGCACTTTGTGTCTATGGGGAAACTGGCCACTAACAAAGTCAAAAATATTTTAATAAACGCAATAGCCACCCAACATAAGTCAAGGTTAAAATTATTAAATTCAATAATAAAACCTACTATGCTGTATTCGTGCGAAATCTGGGCATATCGATATTTAGACGAACTGGAAAGAGTTCAGCTTCAATGTATAAAAAGTCTGTATAATCTACCTAAAACAACACCTAATTCATTTGTCCGTATGGAATACGGAATCACACCAATCAAAGTAACCGTACTGAAAGCCATAATTTCTTTTATAATCAATTTACTAGAAATGGATAACTCCCGTTTACCCCGCGTTTGTTACAACACTTTATACTTGAATAATGCTACATCTACTAAAAAATTTGGATTAATAAACTATCTGGAAAAATCGTTAGAATCAATCAATAGTTTGGACACCTTTATAACACAAGACCCGCTGATCATTAGAAAAGAAAAAAACAATATAATAAATAAATTTACTAATAAACTCCATAGCGAAGATGTCGAAAATATTCTAAATAGTAAATACAACAATTTATTTAGGCTTGTTTCAAATTTTGGATTGGGAAAATTGTATTTAGAAATGAATTGCAAAATAAAGAAAATAAGAGTGATTTCCCAGCTTCGCCTTTCAAATATAAACAATGCCAGGCTACATATTAATAATTCTTTTTATACGTTTGATTCTGATAACGTTTGCTTTTTATGTGATTTAAAATCGCCAGATAATTTGTTTCACTTCCTGTTCCACTGTCAAGCCCTAAACCCAATCAGATCTTTCTTTTTAAAACAATATTGCTCTCCAGGTATTTCAGATAAAGATAATTTCGAACAACTTTTTACCATTGACTCAATTCAACAGATAAACAATATCTATAATTTCTGTAATCAGTCTGTTAAAATAAGAAGTTTTGTGCTTTCAGAATTTTAGAAGTTACTTGTTCTGTTTTCTTGATTTTTTCGTTTCTTTTATTTCTTGTAAAAGTTACATTTGTATTTTATTTTTTATATTCGTTAATTGTTTTTTGTAATTGTATATATATAAAAAAAAAAAAAAATGTAAACAAGACAAACTCCCTGCCAAGGGAATAAAATGTATTCCTTATGCAGACACAAATAAATAAATAAAATAAATAAATTTCCGGTGAATACAGTTTTATAAAAATTGACAAGAATGCACTGCTTCCTCTTAAAGCAGTAAAGCAGTAACCAAAAAGTAAAAATGAGCTGGACAATGAAGACAAAAAAATCATAAAACACTATCAGAATAAATAACAGAATTCACTCAGATTTCCATTTTAAAAAAGGCAGCTATGAGAGGGTATGTTTTATATCTTCCTCATGGCTAAAAACTATTCGTATAGATGGAAAACCGTCACCATTAAAAATAGTGTTATTTTCACACAAACGACATTTTAGCCGACATTTTGGCTTCTGTCGTATATTCTCTAACCCCTTCAGCTGTCATCCCGCAAAAAAAAAATAAATACAATAGCATTTCTCCAGCTCATATTGCTAGCTAGCCCCCATAGCTTTGTACTGTTTTGTTATCAAATCACGCTGGTAACTGACGGTAAATCAATCTGCTATAGTTGGTGTGAAAACCAAGTTGATATTTTCTCTCTCTCTCTTTCCTTTTTTCCGGGCTGATTTGTGGCAGCTGTAACTGAAAATTGTGTCATGCTATAATCCTCGTTTTCAGACAGACAGTTTGCCAAAATATCTCTCTGTTTTCATAGAGTATATACATAGGTATATTCAATGTATAAATCCAAAAGTATAAACCAGCTAAAGAAAGCGTTATTCATTTAAAGTAATCTTTTCTTCATTTTTTTTTAATTTTAAGTCCTGCAAATGGAGATCATGAATACGTTTTAAACTTTAATAAACAATATTAGGACTCTTTAGAACAGTACACAACGTTCTCTACTTTACGTCCAACTGAATCATCCTAATTCACCTCAGTATTCGCTTTCTGAGTCTGTACTAACCAAAGATCAACCGGAAGTACCACTTTACTGAATGATTTTTCGAAAATGGCTCCAACAATTTCCTTCAAACTCGCTATACAAACTACAAATATAAAATTTGTGAAATAATTTGAGGAGGTTTTGGAGAGAGGTTATGTTTCCCTCTAAAGTGCTATTTTAGTTTTATTATACGATTCTATCATCTATATAATTATTAATTAGTATATTATAAATATGTTACCAAAATTCCGAGTTTGAAAAAATCCGGCTGACTGGAGATAATGCACTAATTAATGAACATTTGTTTCAGGTTTTTGCGATTTTCTCTTTCGGACTTCATTAAAGTTGTTATACTAACTATATCTGCAGAAACCTATCACTTTTTTTTTTAAACCATTATTCCGAAAAAGTTCATTTAAAGGGTTTTAGGGGGGAAGGGGAGGTCATCAATCAAATAGTTTATTAAGATCAAATTCTCCTATTGATAGAACATTGAAGACAATGATAAATATCTGTAAGAATTACAAGTATGCAGAAAATTATTCGATTTATGTAAACTGTAGTAGAAGAAAGACGGTGTGAATATTTCACGCCAGATTTTGTAGTTTCTCTATGTTTTGCGACGTTTTTGAGAAAATATCTCACAATATTTTCAGGAGTATACCAGAGAGCTGTGGCAATATTATGCTTGCCTAAAGTGCACTTTTTATAATGTATAAGAGTAGTACCAACTTATAATATTAAAGAAAACTAAATGTGTGATATATTCCAATTTAAAGTAAATTAATCAATTGAAAATTCAGAATGCAGTGGTAAGAGAAGAACGTTCAAGTGTACACTTCATATATGCTACGTTATCCAATCACCATCCGTTTCACATGTTGGAAAACAGTAATTGTTGATAAAAATGTTTTATGCTTATAAAAATCCAGATTTAAAAAAAATTGCCTTTTACTTTGACCATTATGTGTAAAATACTAACCAAAATATGTTTGTAAAAAATATCCAATTTTATTCGGTATATTATAGCTAAATACTATATTAAATTCTTATATTTGTTGTGGTGGTTGATTCCGCAGAGCTGGAAAGCATCAGACATTTTCCGTGGTAGCCTGCTTCATTTTGTGGTCACCGTGGGCGTTCGCCCATCTTCAGGATGCGTTATTCAGACAGTGTGACAACACAGACTTGCACAGAGCAAAGTTAGTTTTCACACTAAGTGTGGAGTGTAAGTCTGTGCAAGTCTGTGTTGTCACACTGTCTGAATAACGCATCCTGAAGATGGGCGAACGCCCGAAACCGGTCGATGACCACAAAATGAAGCAGGCTACCACGGAAAATGTCTCTAATTCTTATATTTATTAAATATTTTTAATCCTAAAATTTTGGCGAATCTGAAATGTTTTTTTTTTTAAAATATGTAAACAGAAGTGTTTTTATAGAAAACTGATTTCACCAGATTCTTGGAAAACCTGAAATATCGTGGAATATCTTTACATAATATCCAGATTATGTCATCGATTCAAAAAGTTAAAAAGGTGATAATTTTATTTATATAATTTAATAAATACACTAGTTCTAACGCGCGATTTTGTCGTCGTATGAAATTTGTATAAGCTTTCTAGATGTTTCTAGATTAGTTATTATTATTTATTTATTTATTTATTACTTGCTTATAAATACAATTTGTAGCAAGGGGTTTGACCTAAACATATGTTTACACTAGAACTTAAATCACAAAATAAAATACCTATACTGTAAACAAATAAACTGAGAACACAGAAAAGAAGTAAATTAAAAAAAAAAGAAAAGTAGATTAACGATGTTTTTTCCATACATGAATTCTTCTTAATAACAAATTTGCTGGTATTATATATATATTAAAAAGGATAAATGTAAACAAACTGAATTAAAAAGAAAAATACTGGAATCAAATAAAAAAAATAAAATAAAAATATATGAGAATATAATAGAAATATATAAATATCAAATCCTTAATTACTCAAAATAAAACTTCTTATTTTTAACGCTTCAGTTACGTAAATGTAAACATATTTCACTTGGTGCTGACTATCGAAACATAATAGATTTTCCATAACCGTTTTAGATGGTGGTACGTTAATATATTCTGTTAGGAACTTATACCTTAAGACATCAAAAATTGGACATGTTATTAAAAAGTGCATAATATTGTCCTTGTCCTCCTTGCATAGGGGGCAAGGCGCCTCTGAGTTAAACTTATATAATTTCCCATTAGCAGATAGTTGGAGCTTTTTCTGGGAAAACAGTCTACCCAGAAAGTTGGCAGGCAACCTGGGTCACGTTTATGTTACATTTAAAATGAATATATTGTTCTATTGAACCAAAACTACTGATGTTTCTAAAAATAGAATTAAATTTCGAATTTATCGCAATGTCAACGTCCTTACAGATGAGGTGATTATTGAAACTTGTTATAATATCAGGCACTCTGCTAGAAATGAAATCTACATCTTGTTGGTCAAATATATTTTCGGCACAATTAAATATAGTCAAATATATTATTCGATAAATGAAACATTCACGCGTATTTGTGACCTAGTTGAATGGAATGCTCGCATTGTCAATATTTGCCAAAAGCGCTTCGTAGTAGATACGAGTATTCTTTCGCGCGGCATAGTCAGGATCTTCAACCACCAAGAGACAGTGCGTTTAAAAACTTTCGATATTATATGTATAATGCCAATTTCAAGTCTCACAAAACAGTCGGGCGTGTTTCTAGATAGCCTCAACAAATTTTTGTAGAATCTTAGAGGTATTCTTTCTGCAATCTCCGCGTAGCGGAGCCCCCATAACTCCGATGAATACAGGAGAACGCTAGAGACGAGAGAATTAAGCAAATAATTCTTTACATCCCAAGAATCCGATTTTATCTTCGACAACAAAGAGAGTACAGAAGAAACCGCAATTGAGCTTTTATTTTTAAAATGTTGGGCCGCCTGCAAGAATTTACCCAATGTCGAGAAGGGAACACCTAGGGAAAACGAATTAACAATTTCGATTCTTTCATTGTTACAAAAATTTTTGGAATATTTGTAGGTAATTTACCTTTATAGAAAGGCATAACAACAGTTTTGGAGGTATTAATTTGGAGATAATTAGTGTCACATAAGACTGTAGTAAATTAAGCTTAAACTGAACATCCTTTGGGGAGTAAGCAGGTATGGCCAAATCATCCGCATATCATAGCATTAGCAGTTCATTAGATCTGTCAATGCTAATTCCTTTGGCGCCCCTAATCTTAAAATATTCGACAATATTTGAAGTGTACAAGTTAAATAAAAGTGGGCTTAATTTCTCCCCCTGCAACACTCCCTGTATGAATGATGTTAATGGAATTTAAAAAGTCATGAGTGACTGTTAAGGTTAGTGATGCATATTCATACATTGCTTTAATAACTCGTATCATTTTAGCACTAATACCTAATTTATAATTTATTAAATAGTAAATTATGAGGCACCGAGTCGAATGCGCGTTTGAAATACAAAAATTATATAAACACGTCTTTTACTAAATCTGAAATTAAGATTTATCGCGCTAGAAAGACTAAAAATCGCATCCATTCAACCCTTACCCGGTCTGAAGCCGCATTGTTCCACGGGTATTAAGGAAAATTGTTCAGACCAACTGAGTATGCGCTCATATAGTATTTCCGTAAATAGCTTTAAGATATTATTGATAAGGGCAATGCATCTGTAATTAAGCGGGTCTTTGGGGTCCCCTTTCTTATAAAACATTTTTAGCTTACCGCACACCAGGACTGGGGGATTTTTTCTTCATTCCAAATTACTTTAAATAATTGTAACAGATAATGTTCTCAGGAGGGAGTTAATAGTTTAATAGCCTCATTGGGTATGAGGTCAAGACCGGGGGCCTTACCATTACTGCTTTTATAGATACTTCGCTGCAATTCAAGTAGATCTATATCTTGATCCAGAGCAGGTTGATACGTACCAAAAAAAGTAAAGCTGTAATCAACATTCTCAGGAAATATATTATTATAAAACAAATATATATATTATTATAAATCGGGGCTCTTACGCCCGCGATACCTGCTTAAGGCCTTCTAGATTAGTTACGAATGTTAAATAAGTGTTAAATTATTAATTATCACCCCCCTTTCGCACCCTTAGTGTTCGAATTTCGAAAAATTCTTCCATAATCACTTACTACGTCACAAATCGGACCAATTGTCCAAATTTCTAGCTTCAGTAAGTTCGGCTCTGTGTTGATGAAACAGTCAGCCAGTCATTTAGGACATTTCTCTTTATATGTATACAATATTAAAATAATTTTTATATATATCTAGAAATAAAACAGGCATCATTTATTGAGCCTACAATAAATATTCCATATATTCTAGAGGTGTATTTTAATAAACAAGAAATTATTCTACGAAAATTTTGAGAACAGCCTAAATTAACCTTGAGCGTTTATTATTCCCACAAAGTGATGTTTACAGACAGTCTATAAATATTCCAATAAATAGATGTATTTGCAATATGAATATTGTTAAATGATTGATGTAACTATCATATGAGTTATTTTGCATAATTTCCAACCATTTTAATATAGTTAAAAATTTACAAATCATAAAATAAATTTATTTTAAAATAGAATTAGAATTAAAAAGAGAATTACTAGAAATATAAAATTAGGCCAGCAGCCCTTAAATATGCATTAGTAATTTTAGATGAAAAAAAAAAAAGCGAAAAGAAACATTCATAGAATGTTCTCTAACTGCAATTAATTTATAATTAATAGATAAATTTTATTCAAACTGGGAATTTTTATTAAACATTTAACTGAAACTAATATTATTATAGGTAGATGGTGGGGAACCATACATAGTGTTGGCTTTTAGGACAGAGAATTTAAAGAGAAACTGCTGAATTTTTTGTAGAGAAAAGTATTTTATTCCGAATAAAATGTTTCATAATAAAAAATTGATAGATTTAATATATATATAAGCCGTTATAAGTTTAAAGAACTTGGGATCTTTTTTGAGGAAAAATCCCATTCACAAAAACCATTCAATAAAGTCATATGTATTACTAGCCTCCATGTTTACCAATCTTGGAAATTCATTCATTTCATTCAATGTTACCTAATTTAGGTGGTAGAACTGTAAATAATACTTAGAAGAGGTACTTTTTTTTAAAAAAAAAAAAAGCGGAAAAATTCCAGCTCCTTATATGCCATTTTACCATCTCATATAAGTTTTCCCAGAAAAACAAAAAATAAAATACTCCAAAGAAATATTTTATGCGGCTATTTTATGATGTAATTTAAAGAAACTACACGTTGGAATCATTTCCATGTAAAAAATCTGTCGGATTCCTCTATCGATAAACCTAAACGGAATCTCAATTTTAACTTTTTAGATTGTTTATTATTGAAATATTTCTTACCTAAGGATCGTCAAAGTATTTGTAAATCAATTTTGAAAAATTCGAAACAAATCGCCAATACTTTCTCGTTTTCATAATGTGAAAAATGGAAGTGATGAAAACGCTAAATTACAATTTTTTTTAAAAAACCTATTTAGTTAATATTGTATTGATTGAATCGTGTTTAGTTTAGGAAAGTTTACGGATTACTGCCGTGTGGTTATTCCATTGATAATAATAATTAATTATTAACATATTTCACGTTTTATTATAATTATTGTAGAAACCAGTGGACAATAATTTTGTTTATTCATAATTTTGATCAATTATAATATAAAGTAAATGGTGATAAATGAAGTTGAAACATAAATTTCTATTTTCTGAGGAATTTTATTATTTTAAGAACGATTTATTGGAACGTAATTACGTTAGTAACCGACCAACCAGTCATGTAATGGTTATGTTTCTCAGTATTAATATTAATTGTTTGTCCATGTGGATATTCACTTCTCACGCGTCATAAGTGTTTTTCATTTTTTTTTTTAATTACTATTACTGAAACCAATGATTTTTTTTTCACTTATTAAAAAAAATATATTAATAGGAATTGGTGGTGAATTGGAATAGTATCATTTGACGAAATATCAACTGTTTTTGACGAAGAAAAATTAAAGATACAAAATAATGTGGTCTTCTATTTAGATTAATCGGTTCATTCAAAAGTTAATAATTATTTATCTAAATAGAAATAATTACAGAAAAAAAAATTTCAAAAAAAAAGACCTCAACAACAAACTTATAAAAAAAGAAATTCCTACTTACCTGTTTGTCTAGATTTTTTTTTGTTAATTTTTTTAATTCGTCTTTAAAAACAAAAAACAAAATGAAAAAATTAAAATAACCGGTAATCTAAATATTATTATGACGATTTCGTATCGTCTAGGTTAAAATCTGTAAAAAAGATTATAATAGAATGAGTCACGTGATATATACAAAGACCGAAGGGTGACTGATGGTTAAGAAGTTCGACTATGTGGTAGTGTTCACCACCACCTACAAGTAGCCGCCTCCGTAAACACGCTTGCGCAAATATCACCCTTAAATAGTGCCACCCCCATTGATTGGAAGGATGGGAGCTTTTTATTTCTTCCACTCTTATATTTTTCTTTCTCTGTTTACGAAATGAATTTGATAATTTTTTTTTTTTTTTAACATTAAAATTTTTAAGTTTATTGTTAAAAAACTTAAATTTTTTAACTTCAACACACACCAATAGCAAAGCAAGTGAAACATAGATTACTACAAATTGTTTTCATCTAAATGCCATAAACAAGCGCATTTCAACATACAAGAATAGTAAATTAGCGTTTAACTTTTAATATTATTATGCAGACTTAAGATTAAATGTTGTATACAGCCTTTGCATATGGCTATATTTCATGTTAGTATTCTTATTAAGAAACAGAAGATAGGGAAAGCTTCCCAATAAGAGTAACTGGATTAGCTACTTTCCGGAACGCACATATACTCCTTAGATATTTGATGTTTTAAAGGGAGCGGCTGTAAACCATGGCAACTAAAAGATTTTATAATGGGGTTGTTGAAGGAGAAAAATGGTCTGGTTAGAATGAATTAACAGAATATGGTTAACACAGTATAATATGATAAGTGACACTAACTGCCTGGAGTTTACACTTGAAATGATTGAGTATGGATGTTGTTTCTTCCACTCCAGTCCGAGAGAGTGGTCCTGTCATGGATACTATTACAATTTGTTGTAGTTCAATAAGATGCCGGTATTTGTTCATAGAACATACTCGTCTGCAATGGATATAATGTGTGGAGAGTTTGCCTATAGTCAGATAAACTCTTGCTGCAGGCCCTACATTGGATACACGCAGAGTTGCCAGATTTCTGAAGAAGTGAAATAATAGGGGGATATGAACACCTTAAAGAGGATAGACTATATTCTAGTCTAGATGTCATCCTTGGCATCCAAGGTCGCAGTATTTTGTCTTTGAAGCTTCTCTTTCGATTCCTGTAACATCTAATATATTTTGTGTATAAGAAAAAAATTTGCAGGATATAGGACCACCAGCCTGTCTTCCATCTTCATATTCCTTACACAAAGGACAAACGGGAACACATTAGGGAGTCACAACAATCTACTGGGACATATTGAAACCACTGTACATAAGTCTAACATCTGTAGCATTTTACTTTTTGCATTATTCATCTATCTGATCTTATTTATTTTTTTGGTTACAGCTAAATAATTGTTTTTGGTTTTTACATTTGTAGAAGTCTTTAAAGTATAAATGGAACTGCGTGAACCCAAAACACACTTATTTCTATAGACAGAAGAACAGGGTATCCCTGAAGATAGGTCTAGTCCGCTTCCCCGAAGTATGGCCATACTTAAAATTAATTTAATTTTGAGGTGTTTGTAATTTTTAAAAATTATTCTGCCACACTTATACCTACACCATTTTTAGATCCTGCAGAAGTAGTTCATTTATTTATGTGCATATGGTGTACCTATGATTAGATGGAGGAGGTGCTCAATAAATGTCTACTTCAGTATGTTCTGAAAATTGTTAGAGAACAGAGCTTGTCTAACAGGTTTAAATGTCTTCACATGCAACACACGTAATTACAGTTCAGTAAGATATGGAATTGTAGGATGGCGAATACGGCTCCGTGTAGTGTATAAAGAAAGTGGAGGGTTAATCAGTTTTTCCTCAAAAAAATCAGTTTTCTTACGAAAACGTTTCAAATAAATCGCAAAAAACTGGAAAATCATTCAGTAAAATCGCACTTCCGGTTGATGGATTTTGGCCGAAACCTTCGAGTGAGATGCGGTGGTTGTACCAAGTTTGGGCTTCCTGCGATTTTTCGATTTTGAGATATTTTGTTCACAAACACACACAAACGTTTTATACAATGCATATATTATATACAGACAGCTAAAAACACTTTTTTCAGTACCCGGGGACCTCAAAACATGTATTTCCGGTGAAAAGTAATGTTTTGCGACACAATCGCAATAGTTCCTTTTTATTAGTAAAAGAAAGTAAAAAAAAAAATCTATGAAAAGTAAAGGATATTTAGCATGAAAGAATACAGTGGTTCACAAAATTTGTTATTTCGTATTAAAAAGTAAAATTAATGACCTAAATTTAAATTTTCTACTTAGTATGTTTGCCAAGTGTAGAGAGAGGAGACAGACGATGTATGTTTACTTCTCTCATCTCTGGTATGCTTGATGTTTCTTCTTAGTTAGCACACTAACACATCTTGGTCTGACTCATGGGCTTTAGGTTAGAACTGACGGATGGGCATATGTCAAGTCTGTAGCACCTTCCCAGGAGATTTTCCTTGTTTTCCTCTTACCGGCTTCTCTACCAAGTTCATTTTCTTTCCTTGCTGTCGGTCTTGACTAACCTATGGCACAGTGTTTTCCACTTCCACACTACCCTACCTTTCTTACCACATCGTAATACAATGTACATATATTTCCTCCATTCTCTCTCCGATTCTGTATCCTTTCTCCAAATACCTGCTTCAAATAGAACAAACAATAAATTAACTTAGAAATATTTTACAACTAATTAGCGATATGAAAATCTAGTATGTACTACTAAGCCAATTTCTATGTAAGTTCTGCAAAGATATAAAATACAATTTATGAAAGATATCATCATAATGTGGTATAATTTCTTTATCATTTGTTGGGTTTTCGTACGTTAGAAGCTTATCGGCCTTGTGCAGTGGGACAGAAAAAAAAAATTGTATATCTTTTTTGATTTTATTTTTTTATTTCATTCCAACGTTTCGGCGAATAAGAAAAATTTGAGTGTTTTTGTATAACTCTGTATCACCGGCCGACAAGCTAACAAGTATTTAACTGTGTCCAAGTAGCAAAACTCTTAAATATGTAGCCGATAAGATACAAAACGTCGATTAGAGTCGATCACATGGAAACACCACTTTACTTAGTTTTGTAAGCATGTTGTGGAAGAAGCTGTAAGTAAATATTCCATTAAAAAGCATTTTTTTTACACCATGGACAAATATTAGATTACATTTTTGGTTTAGCTTACCCAGAGTGCATGCTCTATCTCACCATCACGTTCCCTAATCCACACTCACACATTGAACTCTTTACCAACGATTATATTCTAAATATAACTTACACATGCTAGAGGATTTGGCTTATACCCACTCCCTCTATCATCTAGTATGTATATGTTGTTAATAATGTTATTATAACCATTGAATTAATTTCAGTTCAACAAAAATGAATAAGGTAAAATAAATGAAGTCTGCTAAAATTTCCTATCATGGGCGTATCTAATAATATTATTTTTTGTGCTTACAGTATTTTAATAAAATTGTATTACAATGTAAAGCAATGTAGTTTAGGAAGTTATCAACATTTAAAAGAATGTTTTTATGTTTGCAAGTAATCTTGCAGGTAATGTGTTAGTTGTTTTTCTTCTGAATATGGAAGTCTTAATGATCTCCTAAAATAGTCTTTTAATATGTTAAATATCAATATTTCCATCCTGTTTACCAAACATCTCGAACGAGGGTCTGAAACCAGTCAGATCCAAGATCATATATCAGAATCTGATAATAGTTAAGCATGATGCAATGCAACAGTTTAATTACAAATTGATTAAGAATTGCCAACCATCGTTTTGTTTGTTTTAAGAATTTCATTTATAAATATTGGTCATTTCTTCTATTATAACTGGCACTTTCACAAAACAATAACGGGTATTGTTTCAAAAAGTGAACTAATGAAGAATCAATATCGAGACAATTCAATCCTGTATGTAGAATACTGCCTGTCCTGAAGTTAGAGCAAAACTACATCTTCACAAGATAGATTAGTGCAATTATTTTCCTACATAATTATTGAAAAGGTCTATTCAACCATGGTTTGATGTACAATGTTTTGTTTCCCGCGCCAGAGTATTTAAGTTATTAAATCTTTTTAGGAAAACCGATTCATCCATAATAAGAAATAAATATCTGTCCGAGAAAAAAGGTTTTAAAAAATTGTGTTTTAAAAACCGTAATGACTATTATAAAAGGGCTGTAGACTCAATTAGAGTTGTTAAAGATGCTTCTGACTTTTGGGTTCAGGTAAATAAATTTAAACGGAAAAATTATAGGGTCGGTGCTAGAATGAAAATGGAGGATTGGATTGCCTATTTTTGCCAGCTTTATAATCCACCCAGAAAGGGTGCCCAGATTCAGTATGCTGAACCATATATTGTGAGTAGAGTCTGTTGAATTAGTTAACGTTTTAAAAAAATGAAAAAATTCAAAAGCTCCAGGAGTTGATGGTATTCCTTTTGAATATTATAAGCATGCACCCGAGTCTTTTGTCCGGGAAGTTCTGTGTAATTTAAATGATTATTTTCTTGAAGGCTCAGTCTCGGTTAACTTTAATAATGCTCTAGTAATTCCACTATTTAAAAAGGGAGATTTGAATATGGCAGGTAATTACAGAGGAATTGTGTTACAAGATACCTTGAAGAAGGTATATACAGGGCTTTTAGCGGAAAGACTGAAAAAATGGGTAAATGAAACTAAGGTTTTATGCGAAGAGCAAGCGGGTTTCAGAGAGGGGTATTCCACAGCCGATAACATTTTTATTCTAAATAAGGTTGTTGAACTAAAATGGAACCAAGGTTTAAAGAAAATTTATTGTTTCTTCGTCGACCTAGAGTCGGCTTTTGATTCTATAGATAGAGCGGCTCTTTTCTTTAAACTATGCCAATTAGGTCTTTCCTCTAAATTTATAAGAGCTATCGCTAGTCTTTACAAAGATACAAAATTATCTGTCTGGACAAGAGATGGTTGTTCGATTCCATTTGAGACTCTTTCGGGCGTTCAACAGGAGTGCAATCTTAGCCCACTCCTTTTCATTCTTTTTATAAATGATCTCAAAGATAATTTAAAGGGAGGAATATGGTTGAACGATTATAATTTGAAATTATTACTATATGCTCACGATATAGGTTTTTTTGTAGATGATGCAAAAGTACTGCAAGAGATGATAATTGCGCTTGAGCGGTATACGGAGCAATATGGCTTAACTGTGAATTTAGATAAGTCTAAGGTGATAGTGTTCAGGAGGAACGGTGGAAGGTTAAAAAAATCAGAACACTGGAAGTTTAAAAGTCAAAATGTGGAGGTGGTAAGCAGTTACAGATATTTGGGAGTTATGCTTCTTTGAATTATTGTTCACATTGGAAAGAGACCGCGCGTCAAGCTTGGTTAGGTTTAAATAGCATTTGGTATGGTCTTATTGCCAATTCGCAGGTCCCGCTCTTTGCTAAGTATCAAGTTTTTAATGCAGTGACACGATCTGTGCTCACTTAGGGAGGTCAGGTCTGGGGTTTCAGGTACGTGAAGCAATTGGAAAAAGTTTTGAGAATCTTTTTAAAAAAACTGTTTAAACTTCCGAGGAATATGCCGAACTATATTTTATATATTGAATCAAATACTCTCCCTCTGCATTTATATAATCCATTATAATTATGTTTTAAAAATCTTAAATAACCAGGATGCACGCCTAACCAATATTGTGGCCAAGCAGGTCATCAGTAAGAAAATTTCATGGTTTTAGAATTGGTACACTTGGGCTGATCAAGTGGGTTGCCCCTTAAATTTGAGCCTCAACTCATTAGATAGTTGGAAATCTCAATTAATCCTGTTAGAAGAGCGGTTAGTTATCCATTATAAATTTGAATTTAGAACCAGAGCTATGAATAGTGTCTTTCATAGAATGTATGGGCAGCTCTCATTAAACATGGATTACATGAATAGTGGGCTAGATCCTCATGATATAGGTTTGTTGATGAAAATCCGAAGGGAGATGTTAGATTTAAATTACAAACCATACAATCGAAGGCAAAAACTATAACTGCTCCTTATGCAATCTGAGGGAATTTGAGAGCATATTCCATTTTCTTGGTAGGTTCCGGTACTCGGGAATTTTAGGAGAAGTTATCTGGGCAAAAGTACCTTGTCAGAAGCAGAAATGCTTATACATTTAAACGGAAGCGAATGGTCAAATTTGCTTGGATATATTAAAAAAGGGCTCATCTATCGAAGATTCTTGGTAGACAATTTTAATTTTTGATATGTAGTAGTAGACATTTTCTTTTACTTGTAATTTCCATTTTATTATTTATTCTACAAGATTGTTTTATTGGTTCTTCTTGTTCAAGTGTAAAATTTTATGTTTAATTAGAGGGTTTAATAATTTAATTATTTAAATATGAAGGTTAACTTTATTTAAAATATTTTTTTTATTTATTTCTAATTGTTTGGTGTATTATTATTATTATTGTATTGTAAATTAAGGTCTTTCCGAAATATTAAATGATGAGTTACAGTACTCCTGACAGACGGCATTAGCCATTGTCAGTTTTTTGTACTTAATTTAAAATATTACTTCTATGTTGTCTACTTATGATAAATAAAGTACTTTTCTATCTATCTAAAATCCAGAATGGTGCCTCGGAACGTGGCGCATTCTGCATGTATTTTTTGTAAGTAAATTAATCGGCTAACCAACAAAGCGCATTCTACATTTTTCCTTGTACTTTATAGCCCTCACCAAAAGAAGAATTTTTGCTTTCATAAGCTAACACCGCGTACGGACAGATCTATTTCTAAAAAACATATTTTTTGACTCAGGGGACTTCAGAACATGAAAAATCAATTTTAAAAATCTGAAACGATTGCAATACTACTTCCTCTTTAAATCAGTAAGAGGAAAAAAAATATTAATTACTTAGACAAATACTATACATACAAATATAAACTTTTTTTTTTTAAAGAAAAGGAGCCGCTTTAGCCATAATCTGGCTTTGAAGCTACAAGCAATTTTGCTGCCTACCTAGGCTATCCATATTTTTAATTTGTTCTAAAATCTTAGTATCGTTTCCATTTAATTCTGCCAGTTCTTTTAAAAATTTATCATCCCAAATAGAATTGAGCCTGAAAAGAATTATTTACGATTATATTCTTATAAGTTAGAAATAATCAAGTTTATAGTTCCACTAAAAGTTGTTTTTCCACATCTTTCAAGATCTATCTCTATTTGTGTATATTTTTTGTAATATTATTAATTTGTATTTACAATTTTATTAAAGCATAGTGGTTCCTCAGTGTGTTGTATTTTAGATTAAAGCTTTGATAAAGGCAGGAAATTCTGTCGAAACATTGGCATAATTGAATGTTTCTTTCTTGACCATTATTGTACCGACAATATTGTATTATTTGTACTTTTGTAATTGTACTTGTCATTAAGTTTTATGTAAAATTCCGAAAAGCTAAAAAAAAAAAATAATTTTGGACGAAAAATGCTTGTCAGATCATTATAAAAATCGAAATAGCCAGTTTGAACTTCTTGTTTTTTTATTCGTTTCTTGAAGTAAGATTTTAATTATTTTGATTTTGTATTTGACACCAGGTTTTTTTTTTATTTTATTTTAAATTTCTGGGATTTAAAAATTGTACAAAAGATACTTTTTATTTGAATCCTAACCTACGGCGTAACAATCCTTTTAGGTCGCGGCACCTTTGAGAGATTATCTTTGCCTTGCTATTTCTCAATTGTATTTCATCGCTCGCATATTTCCCACTCCTTCCCGCCTTTACCTCTCTCTCTCTCTTGGTGGTGCGATTGTCGGCGCCTTTCATCTCTAGGGGTTCGCGCCTTACTAATTTTCCCGCCCTCTTAGAACTTACCCTTCCTATAAAATTACTTCACTTGTCTTCAGTATTTGTTGTGGTGTTGCAGTTAGTGGTGCAGTGGTGGTTTGGTGTTGCAGTTAGTGCGAAACTAAGTTACTCTGTGCGAGTCTGTGTTGTCACACTGTCTGAAAAACGTATCCTGAAGATGGGCGAACGCCCGAAACCGGTCGATGACCACAAAATGAAGCAGGCTACCACGGAAAATGTCTCTGATGTTGTCTTCAGTAGTTCGCCCGAGCGAACAGTGTTTGTGCCGCTTTCTTTCTCTGTCGCCCGACTAGCTAACATCTGTTTACCAGTCTGTTAATTTCGCCTTTAAATTTTGTGTCGCCTTATATGCGTCTATACGCCGAGTTTATTAATATTGATTCCCCGGTGAGTAACAAGACTTATCTCTACGAGCCATCACCTTCACGAGGCTGTTTCACCTGCGCCTTACTGGGCTCGCCAGCACCCGCCACTTCAACAACGGCACCATCCGCTTCTAAAGGAGGATTCCTGAGTTCCTTTCTTTTACTACTCACGTACCCACACCCACATGCACACTACACACACACCCACACACATACGCCACATTTGCCTTTCTCAGTACGCCACTCGTCTCTCAACCCTTCCATTCATCACTCACCGTCACTAAAAGGTAAGTCTGGTTTTCATTTGTTTTACATTATTATTCATTTTGTTTTTCACCCGCTACTTGCCATCTCGTCTAGGGCGTCTGCCGCGCAGACATTTTGGTTCTCCGAGCCGGATCAAGAACCGGTTTCCTTGATTGTTTGTCGCAAATCATGGCCCCAAAAAAGCGTCTCCCCTCCGGGAAGCCTCCTATTTTAGCAGCTACCTTCGAACACCAAACTCTAAGGCTTTTTTCCTCAGTAAGATTGATGAAATACTAGTATTATGAAAGGAAAGCACCACTTGACCAAGGGGGCGCACTTGACCCCCAAGACCTCTTGACAAAGGAATTCCAGTTTTTCCTCGAGGTTGTTGACCCGCTTGATGATGCGAATAAGTTTCCAGTCGGCCTCTTCGAGGGAGGCTTTCCAGGATAGATGCCAAAAGATTCGCCTTATTTATTTCCGCATCCAGTAAATCCTCGGCAAGCCCCGTCCTCGGTATCTGTTTCCGCCGGCACCGCTTCCTCCAACCTTTTTCCTTACCCGCGCCTTCCCGCCATCCCCATTCCCAGTGACATCTGCCCTGGAGTTGATCCAGGGATTTGTTCAAATCCCTAGTTATAGACCAGCCCTCTCTGTCTGATGTGGAGCGACTCCACTATTTATGTGGATCCTTAGACGGCCCGGCCAGAGCCATCATTGCCAACATCCCACCAGAGAAGGGACAGATTCCTCACGCATGGGGCGTCCTCAGCAGAACCTATGATAACCGCCAGTGATTTGCCGAAACACTCCTGTCCCGGCTGTTGGAAACCCCCTCGCGTGGTGCTCGGTTGTCCGCTGAAGACATCCAGCGATTCTTGGCGCTCCGGACGTGGCCGCTGAAGCCTTGCTTAGAATTGTCGCGCCGGACCTTTTTTAGTTTTTTCTTTACTCGCCAGACATTTAGACTCCCCAACCAAGGAGGCCTTTGAAGAGAGGCACATTGACTGGAAATTCCCACCGTTGTCCCACTTCAAGGGATTTCTGCTACAACGCCTTCAAGCCTTACAGCTCTCTCCACCGCCATTTGCCGTTCGCTCCCTGCGCCTACTTCACGTTCCACACCGCCCCGACAGCTCTTGCCCTCATCGCCATCTCACCCTACCGCATCACGCCACACGCCTCCGATCATCTCCTCTCGTGGCTCCCTCAATATGCTTCTTCTTACCACAAACCTCCCCCTCCTTCGGAATGTAATTATTGCCGCCGACCTGATCACACTATTCGCCAGGGCAAGGATTTCAAAGCCATGCCAGTTACTTCGCAGCAGATCTTCGTGGTCGAAAATCGTATCTGCGGAACTGCTTGTCCGGCGGCCATCTTCACAATCGCTGTCGCTCTGAGCATTCATGCCACCACTCGAGCCTCTGTCGCCACCATGCCAACCTGCATCTGCCGTCTCAGGGTACGCAGCCTCCGAACCCATCTTCGCCACAGTCATCCACCAGCCTTCGGTCATCGTCTCCCCCTTCGCCGCCTCCTTCTCACCCGGAACATGAACGTGCCGTTTCTTCCCTGCCTGCCCGATGGTCTACTGTGACGAAGATGCATTGCATCTGTGAAAATTGCATCGCCCCCGCCTCTCATTGAACCCCGGAGTCGCCAACCTTCTCCCCCACACGCGAACGCGTTGCTCTAGGCGTCGCTCCGACTCGCCTACCCCGAAATGTTGATGGTCGCTCTCCCTGAACGCTGCAATCCACTCGTCTTCACCCACCATGCTTATGCCCACTAGACGCCTTCGCTTAGAAAACCCGCCTTATTTTGTCATCGCCCGCGCCCTTATTGACTCCGAAGTCACAATCATTACCCGCGCATGCGCTCAGCGCCTTCATCTACTGCTCCAGTTGGCTGAATCCAACATATACACTGTGGGGTCCAACGCCTCTACCCTCTCGCGCTACCGCGCCACCGTGTGCATGTGGCATCGCGGTGACCCTCCGTCTCTCCATCCCAGTGCTGATTTAGACAGCATCATTCCCTCTACACACGGCAGGGCCCTACCGGACAGCTGGGCACGTCTTGACCACGTAGGTTTAATAAACCTGGTAGTGTCGACATTCTTCTCGGGAATGATTCCTTCCCCATCTTCTCCTTCCGGGTACTCTCCTGCCTTTCACACTACTCTCGGCTAGGTCCTTTGCGGGCCTTATCGCCCTCTTCCGTACCCGAAATGAGTGCGGTTCACCGCTTCCACTCGCGACAATGAGCGCCCTTGCTCTTGCACTCCACGCCAACGCCCCGCGCCATCACCTCCATTGGACACGCCGCTCTCTTCCGATTGTCTCACTACCGCCTCGCTTACTGCAGTTCCGGAAACTCCCTCTTCAGTCGCTATTTCTCCGTGCAACTTGCCCCTCTGCCCCTCTTAAGGTGAAGAGAAGATCTAAACAGATTGTACGCCGCTTCTGGGAGGTAGATAAAGTGCCCCAGAATCTACCTCTCACCACCGACGAACGCGCCTGTGAGAACCTATTCTCCCGCTCCGTCCAACGTTCCGCCAGTGGAGGGAATATCGTGTCTCTCCTCCTCATTATTGACCACCTCGGGATCCCCGTTACAGCCCCCAACCGCCAGTTTCTCCGATTGGAAAAGCGCTTGAAGCAAAACCCCACGTTACGTGCGGCGTATAGTAAATTCATGCGCGACTATCTGGAGAGCGGCCATATGGAATTCGTGCGTCTCAATCACATGCCGCCATCCTATACGCCATACTACGAGTATATCCCGCATCATGCGGTTCATCGCTCAGGCCACCCGCTACAAGTTGCGGGTCGTGTTCAACGCCTCCTGCGCCTTCTTTAACGGCCGTTTCCTCAACTTCCCTCTTACTTCAGGCCGATATCGCCACACTCCTCCTACGTTTTCGCCTCCACGTCTTCGTTTTCACCGCCGACATTCGACAAATGTATCACCAAATTCTTGTCGCCCCCGAACAACAGGAATTTCAACGCGTCATTTGGCGATTCTCTGATCAGGAACCCATCTCTTCTATCCGCCTTAACACCATGACGTACGGCGTCTCTGTTGCGCCCTATCTCACACTGCGCACTCTCCGGCAACTTCAAAAACGGCGTGATCCGCTTCTAAAGGAGCATTCCAATTTCCCTTCCCCTCACCTGAGTTCCTTTCTTTCGCCACTCACCCACCCACACCCACACGCACACCACACACATACGCCATCTTTTCCTTTCTCAGACCGCCATTCATCTCATCAACCCTTCCTCGATTTATCACTCACCGTCACCAAAGAGTAAGTCTCGTTTTCATTTGTTCTACATTTTATTCATTTTGTTTTTCACACGCTACTTGCCATCTCGCCTTGGGTGTTGCCGCGCAGACAAATCCAATGATTGCCAGACGGCGATATATTGGAGGAGTGTGGTAAGCAGAACCGCAATTCCCTTGCCATTTAGAACCTTGCAGGGTCAGAACCTTGCTACCTAGGTGCGCTACCAACCGTAGCTTCCCCCCACTTTTTTTTCTAACGATGTTGGGTCTAACTTCGACTTTGTTCTCACGGGAATTATGTTAAAGCATTTTTTTAAATATCTTAAAAACTTTTATAACAAATTTCATTGCCAAGTTTTTCTAAAACTTTCAATGTTCTTTGTAAATTGAAATGAAACTTTTACAAATTTGTAATCAATTATTTTAAACCATCCAATTTTTCCTGGCTAATATATGCAAGTGCACATTTTAAACGACTCATACTCTGCTGTAACCTTTTCCCTCCATAATATAAAAAGAGTATAAAGTGAATAATTGAGTGAATATGGTCTTAATATTTTAAGAACATAAGATTACTAGCCAGTAACTTCATTAGTGCTATTATTGTAAATATTAAAATGAAATGCATGTTTTGTGAAAAAATACTTACTCTAAATATGGACACCTATCAAACAATAGTGTTTTAGATGAAGCTTCATAATCTAGATTGTTGTTTACCATCCAAACTAGTTCTTGCATCAATGTAGTGCCTATGAAAGAAATTATTTTTTTTAAACAACACTTATTTGAGTAACAATAGTGTAAATTAATGACAATATGAAAATAAGACTGTCTGTATTTTCAAATATTTTCGATAAATTTTCATCACTTTGAAAATTGATTCCCTATGTGTTTATACAGTGACTGAAACAATTATCTACACTTTAATTAGCAATATTTAACAATTAGCTTATCCCAGCACCCAATGAAATCAGTTTTACACGGAGAATTATAATAATAGTTACATATATTTAGTATAGTATAGTGAGTGTAATTTGTTTTTATTAAAGCTATTTCAATAAAAAACAAAAAAGACGACTGAAAAAAAAAAGCGTCAATAAGCTGTACCAATCTAGAGTGTACTGAGGGAAATGTTCATAACTCCTTTTGCTAATATAAAATTCTGATGTGAAACACTCACACGACTTTCTCATATTCCAATTAATATAATTTAATTAATAAATTTTTCTTTAAAATTGCAACGTTCACAATATTTAGTTGACTGGCCATAAAAATTGGTGGTAGGGATTATATTTGTATACCTGCAGTTGAAATTTAAATCGTTATTAATAGACCCCTAAAAATTAGCTGTGGCAATATTTTGAAGTAGGCTTCTCTAAATGGGAATGTATAAAAGTTGTTCCCATTGCTTTTTCCGTCGGGGCAGCCAATGGTGTACGTTTCAGGGAATCAACCGTTGCTTTCCTTATCAGTCTACAGCCACTTTAAAAGAGAGTTGATGGCACTTACTGCCTTTTTTAGCAAGATACTAATAAGTCTATTATTGCGGTGCATGATTCAGCGCCCTGGTACCGGTGAAGGCTCGTTATGTCTGTAACGAAGGAATACTGTGTCCGATGCTACCAGTGCATTGAGAAGGCTCTGGGCCATACAAATAGCAGGTTGTTGCGTCTTAGGGCTCTCAAAAAATGTTAGCCACCTTCGAATCATTAAAGAATATTGCTCTTCCTTTATTTTCTAAAAATGCTTCTACGACAACAAACTTGAGGTCGAAAGACCTCATCATAAAAGTTAGTGTAGTGGTCACAACGGTGTATTGGACCACTATTGAACACCGTTCAATAGTCGTCTAATAATGATTGGTGATGGAGATGTGAACACCCTGTAATGCCCTATCTTTTTGAAAAGTAGCGAAACCATCTAATGTGAGAAATACTTGTTAAGTCGTAAAATTCAGTTATGAGAATTCTCTGTGTATATCTATATTTTTAAAAAATCTGACCATATGGGAGAATATGAAAATTACAGATTGGGTATCTCAAACAGTGGAAATTTGAGATAAATAAGTTCACGATATCAGAACCTCAAATAAAAATGGTTTATAATAAACAACCCCAAAGTTCTCAATTTTATTATATTCATCACAGAAAATCAAGTTAAAAACAATTTTATTATTTAAACTTTTTTTTTATTTATTTGAAACATTTAAGTTATATAGAGCTTGGTTTACTGTTGTATAAGAGCGAATTGATTTCTTCGAATTGTTGAACTGGGTTATGGTTCAAAAAATTTTAGCAAAAAGAGCTATAAGATTGGCCATGTTAAGCTGTAAAATATGGTGTAAAAATGTCAAGTTTGTAGAAAATTGGAATTCGAAAAATGTAGAAAAGTATTTAAATTTTGCAGACCACACTTGTAGTGATTTAATATAACATTTTGCAGCTTCTGAATGTGTAATAGTAGGCCCCAAATGCTTGTTGTAAGTAAATATTATAAAAAGCAACAAACTTGCCTGATTTTGGAAATGTTATGATCCAAACATCATCGTTTTTTAAATCAAAATTATAATATTTTTCTGCATGCTCTGCATACTTTACTGGATATAGCCTCTTCTCTGGTCCAACTTGTACAAAGCCTGACTTTTTACCTTTAAAATATTTTTTGAGTTCTTCATCAAGTTTTCCATCGACCTGTTTTACTTCATATGGGAACATTTTTTTTTTTATTTCCTCACTAAAAATTTAATTATATTTAAAATTATACTACACACACACACACAAAATCAGTCACGGAATTTAAAAGTAAATGAATACAACTTATAACTTTGATTATATTATGAAAAGAAAGAAAATTCACTAACCAGCAGAATAGATTACAGGAATCAAATTTTATTAAAAAGTGCTGACGCAATCCTACAAGATATGTGAAAAAACTGCTAAATAAATATTTGTCAAGTAACACTAATATTATACACATAAAGCAGTAAATAATGCGTATAATTTAAATGTTATCTATTTTCATATTTTTTGGTTATGTAATCAAGATAAATGATTTCTAAGTTGTAACCAAGTACGCGCATAAGGCGCTGCAGGGCCCGAGAAAAAAGGAGTGGGGCGAAAGGCGAGTGAGAGTCTGACCGTCTCCCACTCCAGGAGTGGAGTATGATAAGCTCAAGTGGCCACATCTATCGAAAAAGCTCACTAAAACCTTTGCCGGCGAAATTGTGAAACAGTTTTCCGTTTTCCGTTATACAAGGCCTTTTCGGACATTTAATAACTTTCCGAGTTTCGTATTTCTCTCTTTGTGTATATATATCTGTATGTATGTTTTATCATATAATATTTTCTTTTGTAAAGGTATACCTTCCTTATTATTTTTATTATCTTTTGGATTGGAAAATATATGTATTATCGAACTTGCATGTACATTTTCATTGCCTATTAGACTGCCTGAATGAAGAAAAGCTTGTCTTTACTGGTACGTAGTTTCTTTATCTTTCTCTTTATCTCTTCTGATTTTTAATAATTTTTATTATTTGATTTTGTTTTATTTAAATCACTGGCTGAAAAGCCTGGCGCCCAACTATCTGAATATCTGAGAAATTTTCTAAATAACCGGAAAGTGGTTATAAGTGGCGAACCAACGTGGGGCCAGATAATACATTTTTGGTATAATAGTAAATCAGGCATTATAATACCTGATTAATTTTAGAGTCACAATTAGCCTCCTTTAACAAATAATTGAATAATTAATAAAAGGCATAAAAAAAGATAGAGATAAGGAACAAATATAATTTTTTTTTTTTCAGAATGTAATTGTTGTAGATAAAGTTTGTAGTAAAAAATCAGGACTGTATTCTTATAAAACAAACAAAAAAAATTCAAAGTTTACATAATTAGTTGCAATAAAAAAAGAAAAATAGTTAAAAACGAATAAAATTATCGTTTCTGAATCCACCGCCAGGTAACAGCACTTATTTAAGTTAGAATTTATAGTAGTTCAAATAATTGCCGCTAGAAAGCATAAGCTTCTAGATATACAGAACTGTAGTTCCAAAATTTGCCACCCGATCACAGCGCCATCCTCTGATGTAAACATTTTTCAATAGTTTAAAATGCGTCTTTGTAAAGGGTCGGGAAGTGGTTAGATTTATGGACTCCCAAGAAAATCTATGGAAGTAGCGACACCTAGTGACAAGCTACATAACCATAAATAGAATTGATTTCTCAGTAGGTGTTGTTATCTGGTGGCCAAGTTTATAACTACAAATATACTAATTTTAATAAATTAGTTACTTTATTAATTAGAAAACAAAAAAAATCTGGTATGGAGCACTCACACAAGTTTCTCTTACTCCAGTTTTCAAAATTGTAATCGACAAAATTTATAATTGGTATACCAAATTTAATAAAATTCATCGGTGTTTTTATGGAGAAAATCACAAAAACTGAAAAAATTACTTAAATGTACATTATAATTGAAAAAAAAAAGCGTACACTTAATTTTTAAACTAGAAATAAATGAATATATTCATTATATTAATATTTATTTATCTTTTTTCTACATTATATTTCTTGCGCAAGCTATTTTTCTGGAATAATGCTTGATATGATATTTTTCGCTCCTTTCTTTTTTCAGGTGAGGGTTCAGATTTTTTACATTTGTTTTACAGCTAGAAGCTATAGAGGGCTGCGAATATTAATATTATAGTATGTAATAACTCAGATACAATGTTAAAATGAGAAATTTAAGACTATTGAAGGATAGTTTCAATTAGTAATCCATCCTATGTAATCATTATTTTTATAAGCATTTATATGTAACTACCAACATACAGTCCAAGAATTTGTATCTACATCTTGTCAATACAATTTACGGGCTAATTTCATTTGTTGGTATTTGATTGAATATTGTATTTGATGTATTTTTGAAAGCAGCTTCAAAATCTCTTGAAATGGCTGGTCCAATTGCTTGAACATTTCTTGAGAAATTTCATTCAATATTTATTTATTTATTTATTTATTGCCTAAAGAAACTATACATTTCTATAGCAAGAGATTGACCTCTGCTGAAAGCTGGACAAAAAATACAAACATTACAAGAAGAAACATTACAAACATTACAGCTTAATCTTCAATATTTGATTAATAAAGTAGATAGTAATAATGATTAAAAGACTTTATTCATTTATACAAATTATTTTAGGGAAGGTGTTTGAGGGATCTCATCGTAGGTATTAAATAATACCTTTACAAACCTATGTATACCTTTCCTCCAAATCCTCAGAGATAAAATAAAATAAGCGGTTTAACTTTTAGTAAGTTAGCAAAAAAATAAGAACTGTGTGAAGGTAAATACCTATTTAACAACCTCCTTCTCAAACATTTATAATAAGGGCATTCCAAAATAAAGTGCATAATATTATCATTTTGCCCTACGCACAAGTAAAGCAACTCTTTTAGGATCAAATAAATGGGCTATTCCATTATAAAAAATCCTGGGGTGATGATCACGCTACTCTAATTTGAGCTATCAATCTGGTTTTAATGATATTGCTCCTAATATTTACATATGAACTACCATTGGCCATGGGACATATCAATCTATAGTGGATATTATATGAAGAGTTGAGATATCGGGTAAAAAAAATTTTTTTAAGTTATTAGAGACCACGAGCGCTTGCTGCGCCGCCTGGATGTCCTGCGCTCCTATAGAATAAAACATTTTTCTCACAAGAGCCACCCAGTTAAAAGGAATATCAGAACCAACCGAAAGCTTCACAAGTCTTCTACAGCATATTTTCAGAGGTGAGCTGCTTTACATCGATAAAATCTTCAACCAGAATCTTATAGATTTATTAAAAACATTGGTTTTCACTTGCCGTCATTCAAGTTCCAGTGAACGAAACTATTGGGGACTTGTCATGGCAGATTTAAGAGCAACTTTAAGAATTTCAATTGGACACGATCGACTATAGTGAAGTAGTTTAAGGCCCAATTTTTTCGGCCCATACTTCTGTTCGGTAGTGTATATATTCTTAAGGGGCGGCTATTTGTCTTTTTGTCCGGGGCGACATAACCGCTGGAGCGGGCGCTGAGTGAAGATTTATTTATTTTCATATAACGGAAACATTTGTAACGTAGTCCTTACCTCCATATAAAAAGTATTGTAGATTATACTTTGTTTCTTTAATTATAAAAAATAAAGCATAAAACGCTAAAACACATTTTGCTTTAATAAATTCGTGTAGTTTGATTTTTTAACGTATCTTTGTTCTTAGCGTGGAAGTATATGGTTTATCTGAGTGAATCTAGGCACTGAAACAGCCGATAACCACTTTCTTGTAAATAAAGTTTTATTTGATTCCATTGGTTTAATATCAAAAGTACAAATTATAACTTTATATACCGTTAGTTTTATTTATTCTTCTACTCTAGCAATTTGTGAACACATATCTCATGAGAGAACTTTTAGGACAAAGAAGTTCCTTCATAAGATATTACTTAATTTAAACAAAAACTATTATTTTGTAAACCCCGATACATATCCTTTGTGAGTATGCCTATCTGATAAGGGCAAGTTTTCTTCAACTGGGGACAAACAATACCGAAGCCACGCGCTTCATGACGGAGCCTCTTTCAGCTTTGCTAAGCCTGATTAAGAGGGCGAAACTGAAAAATGTGCTACAATCTCAGGGAATCCACATTAGACCTCTTAATGCAGGACTCATTGGAATGAGGCCCTCCCCGTTTGTCAATCTAATCTAATCTAATTATTGTGTTAAGAAAAAATTATTGTTGTTTTAATCAATATTATTGATTTATTAATTTAAATTAAACACACAAACGAATAATTGAAGAATATGTAACAAT
Source organism: Triatoma infestans (assembly GCA_011037195.1). NCBI lineage: Eukaryota > Metazoa > Arthropoda > Insecta > Hemiptera > Reduviidae > Triatoma > Triatoma infestans. Next base: position 100,036 of record JAAEAF010014845.1, read on the forward strand.
ATTGTAATCCAATATAGTCTAAGCAACTATTGAAATAAAACAACTTTGCTTGAAAATAAATCTTAAAACTCTGGAAATTTAATATCAGTCTTTGCTAAATTCTCTGTAAACCATTTCTCTGCTTTTAATTTAATTTCATCATCGAATTCCTTATTTCCACCAACTTTTCCTGAAAAATCATTACCTTGTATGAAAATATGATAAATTGAAAATGTAATAAAACAATTAGGTAAAAAAACAAAATTCTCTATAATTTACCTTTACGTATAAACCCTTGCGCTTCTGGATTAAAAATACCTTTTGTTTTCCAAATCCTTGCAACTATTACATTTTTACGAAAATTATCAACATGTAAATGATCAGCAAGTCTCATCACTTCATCATGTGTCATTTCTTTGTTTAAAAATTTAGCAACTTTTCTAAGATTACTTGGCATATCCTATTTATAAAGTAATTATAATAAAACATTAACTTTCTTAATATAACTGATATTCTATGTGACACATGTATATTGATTTCACAATTATAGTTACTATACCAATTAATAAACAAAAAAAAATCCAGAGTGAAACACTCTAACGACTATTTCATGCTATAATTCACATAGTTACGTAGTATATAGTTTTTCGAACTCTAGTATATAATCCTCCTTTTTATTATAATTTATTTGTTTAATTGTACTACTAATAAGTTCGTTTCCTTCATTAATGTTGTGATGCGACAAACTGGATTTTGATTGAATTAGTTCTTGCGCACATTTCCATCTTTATAATAATCCTTCAATACTTTGTGCACATACATTACATATTTTCATACAATAGCTACACATTCCAGGTCAAAAAAATATTTTTTAAGCGAAAATCGTGAATTGCTTTGAGAAATTTTTATGGATGTTTAACATCAATTTTATTTTGTCCCACCAGTATAAGCAAATTTGGATCTTGCGTTTCTGCTTCAATTTTCTTTTGCTTCCTTTTTTAATAATAGGAAATTCTGAATTTTTTCCTTATAGCTCATAATAAATATAAAACAGTAAATATTATATTAGAAATAACTTGATTTTTCGCTTTTTGTTATAAAAAAAATTTTTTATTACACAATCTGATATTTTACAAAACATTTACGGAAGAAAATTTAGTAAAAAAAAACTCTAAACTAGATTTTTCATAGAAATAATTAGCTATGAATAATTATTCAATCACAATATAGGCCTAAGATTATCATGTTGACGACGCCCGCATTTGGCACCTTCAATTCTACACTGTGTTCGGCTAATTATTTCTACAAAAAATCTAGTTTAGAATTTTGTACTAATTATCGATTCGTTGGTATTTTAAAAATTATCAAATTGTGCAATAAAAATGTTTTATAAAACTATGAACAAAAAATCAAGTTATTTCTAACGTAATATTTACAGTTTTACATTATTAATGTGAGCTATAAAGAAAAAAAACCTCCGAATTTTCATTCCATTATTAAAGAACAAGGCACTATGAGTTAGGCAGAAAGCCTTATCCAATACCGTCGTTTTGTATTTTACGTTTATACTAATGGAACAAAATAAAATTGATGTTAAATACCCATAAAAATTACTCAAAGGAATTTACAATTTTCGGTATCATGACCTGCAGTTTTTGGCTATAAATTATATTGTGCTTAATTTTAAGTAGGTAGTGCAGATCACAAAGTATTGAAGTGTATTTTAAAGAAGGAAATTTGCGCAATCTAGTTTCTCGTAGCATAAAAGAAGGAATCAAACTAATTATTAGCATAATTAAACATATAAATTATAGAAAGAGAAGGATTATATTATATTAAAGTACGAAAATCTAGAGACATTGTATACATACAATTATTGGTTAGAAAAATAAATAGAATGTGGAAATGTGAAAATAAATTGGGTGGACTTGAAACTACTTAAACAAACAAAACGAATTGGAGAAACTACATCATTAATAAAATTGACTTTTTGGGTAAAACCATACACTCTTCTCCACGCAAAACTTCTTTAATTCTTTACATACAACCAAAATCACTTATTGACCATTTTCTAGAAAACTCTTTTTCGGATTCAAGTGGTACCACAAACGATTATTTCGGTGAAAATTGGACACGATCTAATATTTACCATTAGTAGCAACAAAAGAAACTGGTAACTATAGAAAATGGTAATTTAGAGATAATCTGATCATTATAAAAATTATTATGAAATAACCTACACGGACTAAATCCTCATAGAATAAAAACAGAAAATTCGGGAGGTGCCTATTCGCCCATCCTTCTTTTATATGTTCCCAATATGGTGAGTACATGACTGAAAAAATAAAATTATATAATTAATTAGTAGAATAAATGTTATAATTATATTTATATACATATATAAACTTTTCTCTTCCTAGGAGCCTTTACAGCTCACTGTCGGGTGATGGATAGTGCTGTCTGTAATGAGAAAAAAATCTGGTGTGAAACACTCACACAACTTTCTCTTACTCCAGTTCTCAAAATGATAATTGACAAATTTTATAGTTTGTGTACCAAATTTAATGAAATTCGTCGAAAACTGAAAAAACTGTTCAGTAAAAGCGCACTTCCGGTTTACTAATTTTCTTGAAACTTGGAATTTCAGTCATCCATTTATTTCTAACTAATTATGTTTGGATGATAGAATTGTATAATCAACTAGGATAGCACTTTAGATGAAAATCTAACCCTACCCCTCCCCTAAAAGTGCCCTTAAAAGAATTTTCCCAGAGAAATGTTTTAGATAAAAGTTGTAGATCTTTGCATGTTTAGTTTATATACGAAGTTTCATAAAAATCGTCGGAGCCATTTTTGAGAAAATTTTGAAAAAGTGAATAAATCATTTAGTAAAGTGGTAAAGTAAACGCACTTCCGGTTATCCGATTTTTTTCAAACTCGGAATTTCAACAACATATTTAATTCTAATTAACATTATTTAGATGACAGAATTGTCTAATAAACTGAAATAGCACTTTAGATGAAAACCTAACCCCACCCCTCCCCCAAAAGTACCCTTCAGAGCATTTTCCCGGAGAAATGTTTCAAATAAAAGTTGTAGCTCTTTGTATGTGTGGTTGATGTTTCGAGTTTAAAGAAAATCGTCGGAGCCATTTTTGAGAAAATCGCAAAAAAGTAAAAAATCAACTAGTAAAGTGGTACTTCCGGTTGAGGAATTTTGACAGATAACGTAGTGTCAGATCCCACGGTGATGCCTAAATGGAATATCAAGTTTGAACTTTCTACGGTTTTTCGTTTTTGAGCTATGCTGTTCACATACATACATACACACACACACACACACACGGACACACACACACACACACACAGACCATTTGCTAAAAACCACTTTTTTGGACTCAGGGGACCTCAAAACGGATATTTCCGGTGAAAACTCGATATCGAAAATTTGACACGATTACAATACTTCCTCTTACTAGGAGTAAGAGAAAGTAAAAATATATTGAGTTAGTGTTTCATTAAATATATTTTTTCACTTACGTAAATCTTTTTCAAAAAACTGCCAGAATGTCTTGAAGTCGCTATGATATTCATGAGATGTTATTAATTTGACATGATGATAATATGAGACGGCTACATCGAATGGATTTCTGGCCACATATATAACTTTACAAGTTTCAAGTAAAGATGGTGGCAGTAAACTGGGTGGTAGATGTGTTTTAAAAATTCTTGGTGATTTCATAGTCTTAGCCATTTCATAACCTAAAAGGAAAAGTGTGATAAGTCTGGCAGTGATCTTTGAAATTATTAAGTTCCATTACAAAAGAAATAGATGAGAATTGTTAATTGCCATAAACTTTTTTATGAATTTTATTAGTGTTTATTGAATTTTACTTCAGGTACTGTCTAAAATACTTATTATAATGGATGTGAGAAGGAGAGGAAATGAAAGAGAATGGTTTTTAGAGAAATAACTAGAATATATGCTGAACACTGTCTAATGAAAGTAAACACAACTGTAAGGACATTACAATAGAAGCTAGGTAGCCAAAATATATATACACAGAGAGAGATTATTATTCAACACTCTGAAGAGGCATTCATAAACAATAAGAACGTGAATAAGGGAATGAAAAAAACCGTATTTAAAAGCACATTTACTCTTAACATCAAGACATCGAAGAAAACTCTAGGCAGCCCAATTAACCGCTTTGTAAAATAAAAGGCAACACGCGTCACACAAAATATGGAATATAATGGCTGGCAGTAGAGGAAATAATAAGACTCGGATAGTTCGTCACCTAGTAAGCATGGATAAAGTAAGGAAAAGTCAGGATTATCTAAGAAGCAAGAGGTCATGGGGACACTGTATGGGAACAGAAGAAGACCAATAGCTACTTAGGAAAAACGTGTAATTGAAGATTTCCAAGTGAGAAACATAGACTGGAGCAAAAGAGCTCAACTAACTGAAGGAAGAAATGTTCCTCTTGTCAAGGGGATCCATACACGAAAAGATAGAGTAGGTTATGACTAAGAAGAAGAAGAATAAAACAATTATGGGATGCCTGATAACTCAGGACATCCTGATGATAGGTGAACGCCCGAAACTAGTCGATTACCAAAAAATGACGCTAGCGCTGAAAAATATCACTGACCTTTGAAAAGTCATTAATACTAGAATTACAAATACTAAAATCCAACTCTGTGTTAATAGTCCTCACGCGTTTGTCTATGGCTAGCGCACTCGCGTTTGGCACGAGAATTCAGGGTTCCATTCCCGTGAGAGGCAAACTCAGTGTTGACCCAGCATAGTGAAGAAAAAGTGGGAAGCTACAATTGGTAGCGCCCTAGGTAGCGAAGGCCGGAATCAAACAGGGAGGAACTGCGGCGTGCTTATCACCCACAAATCGCTGTCTGGCAAGCCTTGGCCCTTCATGGCCTGTTGTGCCTTAGGTTTTTTGTGTAAATAATTTTATGCGCAATACCTTAGCTTAAAAAAAATAAATGCATTTAAGCTACTTTTTTTATGTAATGATATCTTCCAACATTATTTCATTTTTTTCTATAGTATTGATTTCATTTTTAATACAAAGTTCATATACTTTTTAAATAATAGTTATATTTGTAGGAAATGATGGAGTAATCTACAATTATAGGAGAGATGAAATAATTTTTAATTAAACAGCGGCAAAGAAAGGAGGAAATCGTTAGTGAATGCTCCTACATATTTGCAACCATGTGCCACCCAACTAAAGTGATGCGTATATTTCCAGACGAACTTCATGTCCAATTATCGATCAGATGCCTTGAATGGAGGCAGATAGCAAACATTTTTACCATAAATTATACATTATAATTAATCAAATAAATTTCCCGATCAACACCGGGTATCGAACCAGTATCAAGCAAATACCTTAGCTTTGCTGTCCACGCCTCTAACCGCTTAGCTTTCGTAGCGTTTTTAGTAGTATAATTCAGAAACTAAATGGTGTTTATACTCGAATCTCTAATAAATAAAATTATCAGTTATGGTGGTGTTAATTTTTAGTATTTATTTTAAATTTACACACAACATCTGTATAATAAAGAAATAATCAAAAATTACTATCTTACAGGGAGTATCAACGTGTTTAAGTTCTTCCAAAACTTCAGGATCATTACCATTCAGTTCTGCCAAATATGCTTTATATTCATCATTCCACATTATGCTGAACCTGAAAGGAAGTTTTGATATCAAAATGTAGGAACAAACAATTCTTTTGAATGTCAGAAGTGGAAAACATTTTGAGGGCTTCGGCAGGACTGAATTTCTGTTAAAATAGTATAATGGAGTAGTGAGATTAATCAAAAGGAGATAAACTGAGCCTTGATTTTGTTGGGGTAGATTTCCTGATCCGATTTATCTAAGAGAGTGGCCTCCCAACAAAAAACTATTTCACTCTAATGTTGTATGTTTGGGACATACAAATATTCAAGTTATAATATGGGATTTTTAATAAAATATCAGTGTTTCATGAATTATTTTTCCGTAGATGAAATAATCTTTGGGCCAGTACATTATATTGATATCATTTATAATTATGATTAATATTCTAGCATTATTAACTGATCATATAAAATTTCGCCCAAGAAATTTAAAAAAAGCGTCTTATGTTCATGAAAATTAATTAAATGAAAGATAAAAAATACTTACTCGAAAAATGGACATCTTTCGAATAATGGTTTTTTAGAAGAAGTTTCATAATCTAGATCATTAATTATCATCCATACTAGTTCCTGTGTCAACGTAGTACCTATTCAATAAATTATGTTTAAAGAAATTATCAAAAGGAATTTTCATCTTTTAAAGAATAAAATTAATATCCCTCTTCAAAAATTCATATCTCTGCAATCCCATTGCTGTAAATCAGGATATTTTCAATACAATGAACACTTTTACCAACAAATCTTTGGTACACCCATAGAAAGTAGCCTAGGACTTATTCTTACGGATATCATCATGTCTGAATTAATTCAGAATTCTATTAAAAAACTGCCCTTTACAATTCCTTTTTTCTTCAAATATGTTGATGACTGTTTAACCGCTGTCCCTAAAGAACATATCCATACCATCCTGAATACCTTTAATACATATCATCCCCGTTTATAATTTACACATGAAGTAGAAATAGATAATAAAATTAATTTTTTAGATGTGACGATTATCCGTTAAGAAAATGGTTCTCTTATTACCAATTGGGTTATGAAATCCATACGTTCTGACAGATTCCTCCATTTCCTTTCCAATTATCCATATAATCAGAAAATCAACTTTGTTAAATCCCTTACCAAACGTGTACTCATCTTTGCCATCCCTGTTTCCATGAAGAGGACAAGTTAAAATTATCTAAGATATTTAAAAGTAGTGGCTATCCTCTCCATATAGTACAAAAAATATTAGATCAACGATCCACCACAGATAATATGAACAACCTGACTCCCTCTAATCCATCACAGCAACTTCCAATATCCTATATCCCTATCCCATACATAGAAGGTCTATCAGAAAAGTTGCTACAATCCTTAAGAAATAAAACCTTTCCATAGCTCACAAAAACTCCAATCCTCTAAACTAAAAGACCCCACACCTACAACTTTATAATCAGATGTCATTTATAAAATAAATTGTTTACAATGAATGCCCAGCTACATACATAGGACAAACATCTCAATATTTAAAAAATAGACTGTACCAAGTACGACTGCAAAACAAAAAAAACCGACTGATATGGCTGCAACACTAACAAAACATTCCATACAATACAAACATGAATTTGATATGGAAAACACTAAAATTCTCTCCATCAACAATAATAATAAAAAAAAGAAATATATTGGAAATGATTCATATTAAAAAAGATAAATTATCTATCAATTTTAGAAGACACAAAAAACCTATCCCTTAGTTATAACAATCTCCTGGAATTTCCAAAACAACAAACAGACTAAGACCCGGTTTTCCCACGGTTATAAACCTTGGCCCATCCAATGTCTGTAACACTTGGTGATGGTATGTCACAGGTTAAACTAGAGTTTGTAAGAAATTCTAAGTGAAACTTTTTGTATGTACATTTCCTATTATTATCGGAAACGGGTGCCCAAAGGCGCGGGACCTAAGCCTATATGGCTCTTATCCCCCCGGTACCCCCCGTAACCCCTTAATTAGTCTCCCCCGGTAACTTGCCGGTTAATCTACAATATCTCAAGATATCCCTATACTCCAACTCGCCCAGACAATCCTGCGAGAGTGGTGTCCTCCCAAATATACGAAACCTAGTTCCAGCGAAACGGGGACACTGACATAAGTAGTGATACACCGTTTCCCTAACTCCGTCATCACAGTTCTGACAAATGGGACTCCGCGTCTTTCCTATGTTAAACAAGTGGCTGGACACCCAAGTGTGTCCAGTCACTATTCCTACCAAGGTCCTCAAACCCGTCCTACTGAGAGACAGGAGATACTCCGAAATTCTCTGCTTACCTGCCTTTATAAATCTTTTAGCTTGGAGGCACCCCTGCGTGTCCCCCCAGCGTTTCTCCAAAGCTCTCGTCTCCCAAAGTCTAATCTGTTTGTCGCGAAACGTCTTTGTAACGGCCAGGGCTGGTTCAGGACCACAGAATGGTAATGATGATCCCTCCCTGGCCAGCCGATCCGCCCTCTCATTGCCCTCTATTCCCGCATGTCCGGGTATCCAATAGAGATGCACCTTACCCCTCCGAGCCAAAGCGTTGAGCTTCCTCCGACATTCTCCCACTAATTTCGAACTCCACCAAGGCTTACTCAAAGCCCTTAGTGCGGCTTGGCTATCCGAGAAAATCCGCACTTCCTTGAACTCACCCTGCCACTCCCCCACCAGGTGGCAGCATTCAATGATGCCCACCACCTCAGACTGAAAAACAGTGGCGAAGCCACCCAAGGCCACCGAACTCCTAATTTATTTCCACAAACACATTTCCTAAGTTATTTCCATACTTTACTCTTATGTCACATATTGTCTAAGTTTCAATAGTTGTGATTTAGTTTAATATTGATCGTTCTACAACAATAGTTTAAAATAAATTAAATGTGCTATATACACCATACTTTTTAGTTTATTTATATAGTTTATTTTAAAAATTTTATTTTGAAAATATTTATTTGAAGTTCATATTTTATGTTGTTTCTATTTTTTTTTTTTGTATTAAGAACTTTGTACAGACCCTGAAAAAGGCAACAAATTTGCCGAAACGTCGGTAGAAATTTAAAAAGAGTTCTTTTGTATGACCGAACCTCAACATCCAATTTACAACATTATGTTAAAACAAATTTTTGTAATTCAGAAAAAATATAATATAATAATCATAATCAAATTCAATTTGATACAAACTTCTTGCATACCACATTTTGAATCTTTTTATATTAATAAATTGCTTCTTTAATCAAACGCAAAAAAGATAAGTGATTTTTGTTTCATTTTCTTTTATAATGTTGGGGGGTGGGGGGAATTAGTGGACAAAAACAAAAAGGTAATTCAATTAAAATTTTATCCAAATCCACTTTACTATCAGCAATCCTCTTGCAACGATACAAAACTTTGGACAATCGCAAAAAAATCGTAGTGAATGGGCAGATGTTTTTAATAAAAAGATAATAAAGTATGTGAGGGCTGAACTAGTTTCTTTTAAATACAAAGTGATATTATATAAATAAATATTTCAGAAATAATAAACTTACCAGATTTCATATATGTCACAATCCAAATATCATCGCTCCTTAAATCAAAATTGTATAATATATTCGCAATTTTTTCATATTTTTCTGGTATTATCCATTTCTTTGGCCCTACTGATACTAAGTTTGTCACTTTACCTTTAAAGTGTTCTTTTATAAATTCATCTTGTTTACCATCAATAGGTTTTATTTCATATGGGAACATTTCTCTTTTTCTTATCTCCATCTAAAATTTTGTGAATTAAAATATACTTATTGAAAATTTCCAACACAAAAGACTAGCTAATGTCAAATAAAAGTGTTAAATCTTCAATAACCGATAAGAAATTTATAATAATATTGAACATTTTAATGAAGAAAAACCTTTAAGTGTTAATGATGGCAAAAAGAAATATTTGTTAATAAAACCAAATTGTTCAATATGAAGTAAATAAAACTATGAATACACAGCAAATGAAACAATTATTTTTAACTACTATCGCCGTTCTTATCTTCAATCTAGCAGAATGATAACAAATAATAGTACATTTTGATTTATGACTAACAGCATTAAATCAGTTTCATTATACAAAATTTTTCTTTTTGGATATTCAACATTAAATAAAAACAAAAAAAATTATGAAACACCTACACGTCTCTCTCTTAATGCAGTTTACAAAATTATAAAAGACAAATTTTCATCGAACTTATAATTTTTACTAAATGTTCACTTGTCGTCAACAAATTATGGCTTTGTGGTTGTTACATTGTCACCGAAGGAGAGTAAAACGAAATCGTCTTTTTTTCGGTGCATCCCATCAATCAGCCAGGAGAGGAAGTTGGAATTGTTTTGCACACTCTTTGTCGACCTGAGGAATGACGAAGATCAATTTTTCAACTATTTCCGGATGTCTATTACATTCTTTGACGAAACATCAAGAGTTTTGTCCCATAGCACAGGCCTACTTTGCACACAGGTTATCAAAACTTCAGCATTAAATACACCCATTTTAATGATACTGATATATGTCTAATACTATATAGGGAAGGTAAGCTATTTCAACCGCTTATATTAGATTTTGGTGAACAGTAGAAAAGGTTATTTTAAAGGGCGCCAAAAAGAATGTAGCTGCCGTACGTCACAAAACCGCACAATATGAAAGTATACATTAAATCAGTGATGGCGAACCTTTTGAGCTCGGTGTGTCAAAATTTTGAAAAATAGAAATATAATAAAGTTAGTTTCACACTCACACAGAGTGTGAAAACTAAGTTTGCTCTGTGCAAATCTGTGTAGTCACACTGTCTGAAAAACGCATCCCGAAACCGATCGGTGACCGGTTCGCGACCCGAAACCGGTCGATGACCACAAAATGAAGCAGGCTACCACGGAAAATGTCTCTGATGACTTTTTTGGTGCTGAAGTTTGTCTGCTAAATCTTCTATTTCGGGTTTATACTTGGTTACATTTCAAGGCCAAGCAAACGTCACTGACTTCATCTGTTAACCGATTCCGTTTGTTTGTCTTAATATTATTTAATGCTGAGAACAAGGTCTCACAAAAATATGTGGATGAAAAAATTGTTAGCAAAACAACTAAAGGAGATCTCGAGGAGCGGTCAATAAAATGTATACTTTTTTTTAAATCTTTTCCAACGTTTCGACAAATTCATTGTCTTCTTCAGGGATAAAATTTAAAAAAATGTTCATCGGTATTTATAATTTCCATGCAACAAACTAAACACAAAATATGTAGTAAACAGAGAGAGTTGCTCACTGTATGAGCTACATCATCAGAAAAAAATGATTTTTTTGAATTATGAAATTTTTTATCTTTGAAGATGCCTGTCACCAAAAATGAGCTCGCGTGTCAGCACTGACACGCGTGTCATAGGTTCGCCATCACTGCATTAAATCATGCAGGCCAGTGAGTCAACGGCGCCGTCTATTTCAGTGGCACCGAACGGCTGATATACGGCACTGCAACAGCGTTTTGCCCTCACCGTACAATTTGAAAGGTCTCATGCTTGTCTTCACTCCACAAAAAAAATCCGGTTGTACGGTGAAAACCGTATAGTGTGAAGCGAGCCTTATATATTAATCTGAAACAGCACTTTATAAGTAAACATAACCCCCCACTCCTTTCCGATAAACTGCCTTAAATGAATTTTCCCAGAAAATCAACATTAACTTCTATACAATATACAGAAATACTTCATCCGATTGTTGGCTCAGCCAGAACACATAAAAAATACCACATTAGATTTGACATAATTCTATTCTTTTCAGCATAGTTCCACAAAAAAATTATCTCGCCTGGAATTGCAACAAATTTAGAAGACCTTTTAATTTCTTAAGCTCTCTAGACATCAAACAGATTAAACTTCCTCCTAAATATTCATTATAAATCTCCAGATTGGAGCAAGTAATTTTCTGCGCTAAAACCTGGTGTGAAACACTCACCCAACTTTCTCAAACTCCAGTTCTCAAAATTACAATTGACAAATTTTATAGCTAGTGTATTAAATTTAATGAAATTCGTGGAAAACTGAAAAACCTGTTCAGTAAAAGCGCACTAATTTACTTGAAACTCGGAATTTTGGCCATCTATTTTGTTCTAATTAATTTTGTTTGGATACTCTAGAATTGTATAATCAACCATAACAGCATTTTAGAGAAAAACATACCACCAATCCCCTAAAATTGCCCTTAAATGGATTTTTCCAGAGAAACGTTTTTAAAAAAAATTGTACATCTTTATTATTGTATATTATACACATTTAATGTTATTTTGATGAAGGATTTGTATAGTAAACTGAAACAGCACTTTAGAGGAAAAACCTAACCCTACCTCTCCTCCAAAACTGCCCTTAAACGAATTTTCTTGGAGAAATGTTTCAAATAAAAAGTTGTAGCTCTTTGTATGTATAGTTGATATGCCAAGTTTTAAGAAAATCGTCGGTGCTATTTTTGAGAATTGCAAAAAAGTAAAAAAAAAAAAACAAAAAAACTAGTAAATGGTACTTCCGGTTGAGGAAATTTGACAGATGACCCACTGTCGGATCTCATTGTGATATCTAAACGGAATATTCAGTTTGAACTTTCTATGATTTTTTTTGTTTTTGAGCTATGCTGTTCACATACACACAAATACCATTTTTCTAAAAACCACTGTTTTGAGGCTCAGGGGACCTCAAAACGGATATTTCCGGTGAAAACTCAATATTGAAAATTTGACATGATTACAATACTTTCTCTTACTAGGAATAAGAGAAAGTAAAAATATATTCTATTACATAATTGTTTAAAGTTTCTTTCTTTTAACCTTGAATGAATTATTTTCATAATTTTGCTCGAAAACAGCACCAACGCTTTTCTTTAAACTTCCGGTACTGTCTACACACATAAATACCTAACACTTTTATTAGAACCATTTTTCCGGGAAAATGAAATTTTTATAGCGTTATGGCTTCTGCTAAAGTACAATTTCAATATAATATATGGTTTTACCCACCTGTCTAATATTAATACACATTGAAAGTATTGATGGAAATCAAAATTTGAAGAAATTCAGTTAACCGAAGTGCGAATTAATAGAACACGTTTCTGAGATTTTCTTGGAATTTTTCTCGGAAAACGAGTATAACGATTTCCTGTAAACTTGGTATGCTAACTTCACCGATCAAAACGTATTAATATAATTTCATACATTTTTCAAAAAAAAAAAAAAAAAAATTGTTTTGGATAGTTGTGCGGAATTTGTGGCGTTAATTTCAAATTTTATATGTATTAGATTCAGTGTTTTTAGAGCGCTCTAATGGGCCAAAATAACCGTCACTTCTATAACTGACAAGATTAGCAGTGTGTAGTGGTACTTATCCCCCACCACCTCTATTTATAATAGGACAAGTAAAATTGGAGTTCAAAGGAAATTTATAATTTTATATAATAATTGAATTTAAAGGAGCCAGAGTAAGTTGTATTTCACACACCAGATTTTGTTATTTACTTATCTAACAAAAGCCAGAATCTTTGAAACAATATTAAATTGCTACCGTTCACTAATAAACGCAATTGACATGAGTGAGCTCCAGTCTGCGACGTCATTCCTGGGGTTATCACTAGTTTAAATTTATTACTAGGATTAATATAGGATTATTACCTCTTTTGTTTTCTTGTAGTATTCTGAGTAAGTGAAGATGTGTTTACATTAGGGTGTTGCTATATTGTGCTATGTCATGTTACTGTTTAAATTGGGTGTAGTTAAGGTTAAATTAATACAATGAATATGAATGGTGTGTAAGGTTGAATGTAATAGAGTTTTGAAAACATAAATGTGTTACAAAGTATAGATAATATTTAATTATATTTTATGAATTAAATATTATATCCTAATTTTATACTGATGATTGATGAAGTCCCGAAAATAAAACTTTTGAGACAAACAAATAATGCGAAAAATAAGATTCAAATAGAGGTTGTACAAGAAAAAAATTATGTTCCTAATCAAAATGATGCTCTGTTGACAATGTCTGCATTTTCCCTCATAGTCTAAATTTGACATCCCTCAATTTATTTAGTCTACTGCCGCGATTTAGGAAAAAGAAATCTGGTATACAACAATCACCCTTCATTCCTTTATTGTATAATTCATTTGCAAATAAACGGTTAGTGGTATAAACGGCATGTATTACAGATAAATAATGGAGATAAGGATTACACTATTTACCTTAATAAAATTGCATTGTATGATATAGCAAGCACTCTATCAATCTAATAGCAATGCTTCTGACGGCATTTTGCGGGACAATTTTATCAGGATAGATACCATTCACAATTATTTGAAAGAATATTTTAAATCAGTATTAAATATAATAAATACATGTAACTTATTAAGAGAGAAAATAACCTGATTAATTTTAGAGTCACAATTAGCCTCCTTTAACAAATAATTGAATAATTAATGAAAGCCATAAAAAAAAGGGAATTTATTAAGAGATATTTTTTTTTTTCAGAATGTAATTGTTGTAGATGAAGTTTATACTAAAAAATTAGGACTATTCTTATAAAACAAACAAAAAAAATACAAATTTTACATTTTAGTTGCAATAAAAAAAGATAAATAATTAAAAAAGAATAAAATTAACGTTTCTGAATTAACCGCCAGGTAACAGCACTTACTTAATTTAGAATTTGTAGTAGTTCAAATAATTGCCGCTAGAAAGCATAAGCTTCTAGATATACAGAATGTAGTTCCAAAATTTGCCACCCGATCACAGCGCCATCCTCTGATGTAAAAATTTTTCAATAGTTTAAAATGCGTCTTTAGGAAGGGATGGGAATTGGTTACCGTAATGGATTCCCAAAAAATCTTTGGAAGTAGTGACACCTAGTGACAAACTATATAACCATAAATAAAATTGATTTCTCAGTAGGTGTTGTTATCTGGTGGCCACGTTTATAACTACAAATATAACCATTTTAATTAGTTACTTTATTAATTAGAAAACAAAACAAATCTGGTGTGAAACAGTCACACAAGTTTCTCTTACTCGTTTTCAAAATTTTAATCGACAAACTTTGCAGGTAGTATACCAAATTTAATAAAATTCATCGGTGTTTTTATGGAGAAAATCACAAAAACTGAAAAAATTACTTAAATGTACATTATAATTGAAAAAAAAAAGCGTACACTTAATTTTTAAACTAGAAATAAATGAATATATTAATATTTATGAATAAAATTCAAATATTTATTTATCTTTTTCTACATTATATTTCTTGCGCAAGTTATTTTTCTGGAATAATGCTTGATATGATATTTTTCCCTCCTTTCTTTTTCAGGTGAAGGTTCAGATTTTTTACATTTGTTTTATAGACGGCTGCGAATATTAATATTATCGTATGTAATAACTCAGATACAATGTTAAAATGAGAAATTTAAGACTATTGAAGAATAGTTTCAATTAGTAATCCATCCTATGTAATCATTATTTTTGTAAGCATTTATATGTAACTATCAACATACAGTCCAAGAATTTTTATCTAAATCTTGTCAATACAATTTATGGGCTAATTTCATTTGTTGGTATTTGATTGAATATTGTATTTGATATATTTTTGAAAGCAGCTTCAAAATCTGTTGAAATGGCTGGTCCAATTGCTTGAACATATCTTGAGAAATTTCATTCAATATTTATTTATTTATTTATTTATTGCCTAAAGAAACTATACATTTCTATAACAAGAGATTAACCTCTGCTGAAAGCTGGACAAAAAATACAAACATTACAAGAAGAAACATTACAGCTTAATCTTCAAAGTAATAAAATAATATTGAATATTTGATTAATAAAGTAGATAGTAATAATGATTAAAAGACTTTATTCATTTATGCAAATTATTTTAGGGAAGGAGTTTGAGGGATCTCATCGTAGGTATTAAAAAATACCTTTACAAACCTATGTATACCTTTCCTCCAAAGCCTCAGAGATAAAATAAAATAAGCGGTTTAACTTTTAGTAAGTTAGCAAAAACATAAGAACTGTGTGAAGGTAAATACCTATTTAACAACCTCCTTCTCAAACATTTATAATAAGGGCATTCCAAAATAAAGTGCATAATATTATCATTTTTTGCCCTCCGCTAAAGTAAAGCAACTCTTTTAGGATCAAATAAATGGGCTATTCCATTATAAAAAATCCTGGGGGTGATGATCACGCTACTCTAATTTGAGTTATTAATCTGGTTTTAATGATATTGCTCCTACCAATTGGCCAAGGGACATATCAGTCTATAGTGGAATTATATGAAGAGTTGAGACGTCAGTTTAGAGAAAATTTTTTTAAGTTATTAGAGACCACGACCGCACTTTTCTCACAAGAGCCACCCACTTAAAAGGAATATCAGAACTATCCAAAAGCTTCACAAGTCTATAGCATATCTTCAGAGGTGAGCTGTTTTCATCGATAAAATCTTCAACCAGAATATTATAGATTTATTAAAAACACTGGTTTTCACTTGCCGCCATTCAAGTTCCAGCGAACGAAACTATTGCGGACATGTCGTGGCAGATTTAAGAGCAACTTTAAGAATTTCAATTGGACACGATCGACTATAGTGAAGTAGTTAAAGGCCCAATTTTTTAACTGATCCCATTCTTCTGATCGGTAGTGTATATATTCTTAAGGCGCGGCAATTTGTCTTTTTGTCCGGGGCGACGTAACCGCTGGAGCGGGCGCTGAGTGAAGATGTATTTATTTCCATATAACGGAAACATTTGTAACATAGCCCTTACCTCCATATAAAAAGTATTGCAGATTATACTTTAAGTTTCTTTAATTATAAAAAATAAAGCATAAAACGCTAAAATACATTTTGCTTTAATTAATTCGTGTAGTTTGATTTTTAATGTATCTTTGTTCTTAGCATGGAAGTATATGGTTTATCTGAGTGAATCTAGGCACTGAAACAGCCGATAACCTCTTTCTTGTAAATAAAGTTTTATTTGATTCCATTGGTTAATATCAAAAGTGCAACTTATAACTTTATATACCGTTTGTTTATTTATTCTTCTACTCTGCAATTTGTGAACACATGACTCATGTGAGAACTCTTAGGAAAAAGAAGTTCCTTCAAAAGATATTACTTAATTTAAACAAAAACTATTATTTTGTTAACCTCGATACATATCCTTTGTGAGTATGCCGATCTGATGAGGGCAAGTTTTCTTCAACTGGGGACAAACAATACCGAAGCCACGCGCTTCATGACGGAGTCTCTTTCAGCTTTGCTAAGCCTTTAAGAGGGCGAAATGAAAAATGTGCTACAATCTTAGGGAATCCACATTAGATCTCTTAATGCAGAGCGCATTGGAATGATGCTCGCCCTCCCCGTAGGTCAATCTAATCTAATCTTATTTATTGTTGTAATAATAATTGTTCTTATTGTGGTTTTATTGTTTTAATAATTATTATTGTTGTTTTAATCAATATTACTGTCTGCGCGGCAGACACCTAAGGAGAGATGACAAGCGCGTGACAAACAGAATGAATAATAATACAAAACAAATGAAAACGAGACTTACCCTTTGGTGATGATGAATGATGAATAGAAGAAGGGTTGATGAGACGAATGGCGACTGAGAAAGGAAGAGGTGGCGTATGTGTGTGTGGCAAAAGAAAGGAACTCAGGTGAGCGTAGAAAGATTGGAATGCTATTCAGAAGCGAATGATGCCGTTGTTGAAGCGGCAGATGATGGCGAGTCCACTAACGTGCAGATGAGATAGCCTCGTGAAGATGATGGCGCGTAGAGATGAGTTTTGGTAAACACCGAAGAGTCAATGTTAATAATTAACACGGCGAATAGGCGCGTATAAGGCGACACAAAATTTAAAGGCGAAATCAACAGTACACCACAGACTAAGAAGAAGCGGTAAAACTGAGGTTATCTAGATGGGCGACAGAAGAAGAGAACGGCACAAACACTGTTATCCAGGCGAGATACTGAAGACAAGTCAAGAAATTTTAGAGGAATAAAGAACGTTTGAAGGGTAAGGGAAAATAAATAACTCGCGAACTCCGAGAGATGAAAGTACCGACAATCCCACCACCACGAGAGAAAGACAGGGAAAAATGCGGAGAAGCGTGAGAACAAGGCGGACGATGAAAGAATAAACAGGAAATAATAGTTTGGAAATGGTAAGGGATTAACAGTAGTGTGGTAATAAAAAGGACAATAAAGGTGAAGCTAAGTTAATCTGACAAAGGTGCTGAGACTGAACAATTGTTGATTTATTAATTTGAATTAATCACACAAATGAATAATTTAAGAATATATAACAATACTGTAATCCAATATAGCCTAAGCAACTATTAAAACCAAATAATTTTGCATCAAAATAAATCTTAAAACTCCGGAAACTTAATATCAGTCTTTGCTAAATTCTCTTTAAACCATTTCTCTGCTATCAGTTTAATTTCATCATCGAATTCCTTATTTCCACCAACTTTACCTGAAAAATCATTACACTTATAAGAAAATATGATAAATTGAAAATGTAAAAAACATTTAAGTTAAAAAAAATCAACAAAATTTTATATAATTTACCTTTGCGTATAAACCCTTGCGCTTCTGGATTAAAAACACCCTTTGTTTTCCAAATCCTTGCAACTGTTACATTTTTACGAAAATTATCAACATGTAAATGATCAGCAAGTCTCATCACTTCATCATGAGTCATTTCTTTGTTTAAAAATTTAGCTACTTTTCTAATATTACTTGGCATATCCTATTTATAAAGTAATTTATAATCTAATAAAATATTAATTTTCTTAATATAACTGATATTCTATGTGACACATGTATATTGATTTCACAATTATAGTTACTATATCAACTAATAATAATAAAATATAGGGTGAAACACTCACAAGACTGTCTCTCACTCCAATTCACATAGTTACATAGTCTATAGTTTTTCGAACTCTAATATATAAAGCTCCTTTTTATTATAATTTATTTGTTTAAATGCCCTAATAATAAGTTCGTTTCGTTCATTAATGTGACAAACTAGATTTTGATTGAATTAATTCTTGCGTAGATTTCCATCATTATAGCAATCTTTCAATACTTAGTGCATATACATTAAATTAAGGACAATACAATAGCTACAAATTCCAGGTCAAAGAAATGATTTTAAGCGAAAATCCTGAATTCCTTTGAGAAATTTTTATGGATGTTTAACATCAATTTTTTTTTGTCCTACCAGTATTGTCTATTTAATTTTCTTTTGCTTTCTTTTTTAATAATGGGATAAAAATTCTGAGTTTGAGCTTTGTAGCATATAATAAATATAAAACAGTACATATTACGTTAGAAATAACTTAATTTTCGCATTTCTTTTATAAAAAAATTTTATTGCACAATCTGATAATTTAGAAAACATCTATGGAGGAAAAATTAGTAAAAAAATTCTAAACTAGAATTTTCATCGAAATAATTAGCTATAAACAATTATTCAATCACAATGTAGAAATGAATGTGTCAAATGTGGACGTGTATGAGAGCCAAAAAATTATCTTATTGCCCACGGTCACATTTGACTCCTTCAATTCTACACTGTGATGGGTTAATTATTTCTATAAAAACACTAGTTTAGAATTTTTTACTAATTATTCCTTCGTAGGTATTTTAAAAATTATCAAATTGTGCAATAAAAATGTTTCTAGAAATAACTTGATTTTTCGCTTTTTGTTATAAAAAAAAAATTTTATTGCACAATCTGATATTTTACAAAACATTTACGGAAGAAAATTTAGTAAAAAAAAACTCTAAACTAGATTTTTCATAGAAATAATTAGCTATAAATAATTATTCAATCACAATATAGGCCTAAGATTATCATGTTGACCACGCCCGCATTTGGCACCTTCAATTCTACACTGTGTTCGGCTAATTATTTCTATAAAAAATCTAGTTTAGAATTTTGTACTAATTATCGATTCGTAGGTATTTTAAAAATTATCAAATTGTGCAATAAAAATGTTTTATAAAACTATGAACAAAAAATCAAGTTATTTCTAACGTAATATTTACAGTTTTACATTATTAATGTGAGCTATAAAGAAAAAAAACCTCCGAATTTTCATTCCATTATTAAAGAACAAGGCACTATGAGTTAGGCATAAAGCCTTATCCAATACCATCGTTTTGTATTTTACGTTTATACTAATGGAACAAAATAAAATTGATGTTAAATACCCATAAAAATTACTCAAAGGAATTTATACAATTTTCGGTATCTTGACCTGCAGTTTTTGGCTATAAATTATATTGTGCTTAATTTTAAGTAGGTAGTGCAGATCACAAAGTATTGAAGTGTATTTTAAAGAAGGAAATTTGCGCAATCTAGTTTCTCGTAGCATAAAAGAAGGAATCAAACTAATTATTAGCATAATCAAACATATAAATTATAGAAAGAGAAGAAAGATTATATTATATTAAAGTTCGAAAATCTAGAGACATTGTATACATACAATTATTGGTTAGAAAAATAAATAGAATGTGGAAATGTGAAAATAAATTGGGTGGACTTGAAACTATTTAAACAAACAAAACGAATTGGAGAAACTAAATCATTATAAAATTGACTTTTTGGGTAAAACCATACACTTTTCTCCACGCAAAACTTCTTTAATTCTTTACATACAACCACAATCACTTATTGACCATTTTCTAGAAAACTCTTTTTCGGATTCAAGTGGTACCACGAACGATTATTTCGGTGAAAATTGGACACGATCTAATATTTACCATTAGTAACAACAAAAGAAACTGGTAACTATAGAAAATGGTAATTTAGAGATAATCTGATCATTATAAAAATTATTATGAAATAACCTACACGGACTAAATCCTCATAGAATAAAAACAGAAAATTCTGGAGGTGCCTATTCGCCCATCCTTCTTTTATATGTTCCCAATATGGTGAGTACATGACTGAAAAAATAAAATTATATAATTAATTAGTAGAATAAATGTTATAATTATATTTATATACATATATAAACTTTTCTCTTCCTAGGAGCCTTTACAGCTCACTGTCGGGTGATGGATAGTGCTGTCTGTAATGTGAAAAAAATATACTGAATTAGTGTTTCATTAAATATATTTTTTCACTTACGTAAATCTTTTTCAAAAAACTGCCAGAATGTCTTGAAGTCGCTATGATATTCATGAGATGTTATTAATTTGACATGATGATAATATGAGACGGCTACATCGAATGGATTTCTGGCCACATATATAACTTTACAAGTTTCAAGTAAAGATGGTGGCAGTAAACTGGGTGGTAGATGTGTTTTAAAAATTCTTGGTGATTTCATAGTCTTAGCCATTTCATAACCTAAAAGGAAAAGTGTGATAAGTCTGGCAGTGATATTTGAAATTATTAAGTTCCATTAAAAAAGAAATAGATGAGAATTGTTAATTGCCATAAACTTTTTTATGAATTTTATTAGTGTTTAGTGAATTTTACTTCAGGTACTGTCTAAAATACTTATTATAATGGATGTGAGAAGGAGAGGAAATGAAAGAGAATGGTTTTTAGAGAAATAACTAGAATATATGCTGAACACTGTCTAATGAAAGTAAACACAACTGTAAGGACATTACAATAGAAGCTAGGTAGCCAAAATATATATATATATATATATATACACACAGAGATTATTATTCAACACTCTGAAGAGGCATTCATAAACAATAAGAAGTGAATAAGGGAATGAAAAAAGCCGTATTTAAAAGCACATTTACTCTTAACATCAAGACATCGAAGAAAACTCTAGGCAGCCCAATTAACCGCTTTGTAAAATAAAAGGCAACACGCGTCACACAAAATATGGAATATAATGGCTGGCAGTAGAGGAAATAATAAGACTCGGATAGTTCGTCACCTAGTAAGCATAGTTAAAGTAAGGAAAAGTCAGGATTATCTAAGAAGCAAGAGGTCATGGGGACACTGTATGGGAACAGAAGAAGACCAATAGCTACTTAGGAAAAACGTGTAATTGAAGATTTCCGAGTGAGAAACATAGACTGGAGCAAAAGAGCTCAACTAACTGAAGGAAGAAATGTTCCTCTTATCAAGGGGATCCATACACGAAAAGATAGAGTAGGTTATGACTAAGAAGAAGAAGATTAAAACAATTATGGGATTCCTGATAACTCAGGACATCCTGATGATAGGTGAACGCCCGAAACTAGTCGATTACCAAAAAATGACGCTAGCGCTGAAAAATATCACTGACCTTTGAAAAGTCATTAATACTTGAATTACAAATACTAAAATCCAACTTTGTGTTAATAGTCCTCACGCGTTTGTCTATGGCTAGCGCACTCGCGTTTGGCACGAGAATTCAGGCTTCCATTCCCGTGAGAAGCAAACTCAGTGTTGACCCAGCATAGTGAAGAAAAAGTGGGTAGCTACAATTGGTAGCGGCCGGAATCAAACAGGGAGGGAACTGCGGCGTGCTTATCACCCACAAATCGCTGTCTGGCAAGCCTTGGCCCTTCATGGCCTGTTGTGCCTTAGGTTTTTTGTGTAAATAATTTTATGCGCAATACCTTAGCTTAAAAAAAATAAATGCATTTAAGCTACTTTTTTTATGTAATGATATCTTCCAACATTATTTCATTTTTTTCTATAGTATTGATTTCATTTTTAATACAAAGTTCATATACTTTTTAAATAATAGTTATATTTGTAGGAAATGATGGAGTAATCTACAATTATAGGAGAGATGAAATAATTTTTAATTAAACAGCGGCAAAGAAAGGAGGAAATCGTTAGTGAATGCTCCTACATATTTGCAACCATGTGCCACCCAACTAAAGTGATGCGTATATTTCCAGACGAACTTCATGTCCAATTATCGATCAGATGCCTTGAATGGAGGCAGATAGCAAACATTTTTGCCATAAATTATACATTATAATTAATCAAATAAATTTCCAGATCAACACCGGGTATCGAACAAGTATCAAGCAAATACCTTAGCTTTGCTGTCCACGCCTCTAACCGCTTAGCTTTCGTAGCGTTTTTAGTAAGTATAATTCAGAAACTAAATGGTGTTTATACTCGAATCTCTAATAAATAAAATTATCAGTTATGGTGGTGTTAATTTTTAGTATTTATTTTAAATTTACACACAACATCTGTATGATAAAGAAATAATCAAAAATTACTATCTTACAGGGAGCATCAACGTGTTTAAGTTCTTCCAAAACTTCAGGATCATTACCATTCAGTTCTGCCAAATATGCTTTATATTCATCATTCCACATTATGCTGAACCTGAAAGGAAGTTTTGATATCAAAATGTAGGAACAAACAATTCTTTTGAATGTCAGAAGTGGAAAACATTTTGAGGGCTTCGGCAGGGCTGAATTTCTGTTAAAATAGTATCATGGATAGTGAGATTAATCAAAAGGAGATAAACTGAGCCTTGATTTTGTTGGGGTAGATTTCCTGATCCGATTTATCTAAGAGAGTGGCCTCCCAACAAAAAACTATTTCACTCTAATGTTGTATGTTTGGGACATACAAATATTCAAGTTATAATATGGGATTTTTAATAAAATATCAGTGTTTCATGAATTATTTTTCCGTAGATGAAATAATCTTTGGGCCAGTACATTATATTGATATCATTTATAATTATGATTAATATTCTAGCATTATTAACTGATCATATAAAATTTCGCCCAAGAAATTTAAAAAAAGCGTCTTATGTTCATGAAAATTAATTAAATGAAAGATAAAAAATACTTACTCGAAAAATGGACATCTTTCGAATAATGGTTTTTTAGAAGAAGTTTCATAATCTAGATCATTAATTATCATCCATACTAGTTCCTGTGTCAACGTAGTACCTATTCAATAAATTATGTTTAAAGAAATTATCAAAAGGAATTTTCATCTTTTAAAGAATAAAACTAATATCCCTCTTCAAAAATTCATATCTCTGCAATCCCATTGCTGTAAATCAGGATATTTTCAATACAATGAACACTTTTACCAACAAATCTTTGGTACACCCATAGAAAGTAGCCTAGGACTTATTCTTGCGGATATCATCATGTCTGAATTAATTCCAAATTCTATTAAAAAACTGCCCTTTACAATTCCTTTTTTCTTCAAATATGTGATGACTGTTTAACCGCTGTCCCTAAAGAACATATCCATACCATCCTGAATACCTTTAATACATATCATCCCCGTTTATAATTTACACATGAAGTAGAAATTGATAATAAAATTAATTATAGATATGACGATTATCCTTGAAGAAATGGTTCTCTTATTACCAATTGGTTAATGAAATCCATACGTTCTGACAGATTCCTCCATTTCCTTTCCAATCATCCATATAATCAGAAAATCAACTTCGTTAAATCCCTTACCAAACGTGTACTCATCTTTGCCATCCCTGTTTCCATGAAGAGGACAAGTTAAAATTATCTAAGATATTTAAAAGTAGTGGCTATCCTCTCCATATAGTACAAAAAATATTAGATCAACGATCCACAGATAATATGATCAACCTGACTCCCTCTAATCCATCACAGCAACTTCCAATATCCTATATCCCTATCCCATACATAGAAGGTCTATCAGAAAAATTGCTACAATCCTTAAGAAATAAAACCTTTCCATTGCTCACAAAAACTCCAATCCTCTAAACTAAAAGACCCCACACCTACAACTTTATAATCAGATGTCATTTATAAAATAAATTGTTTACAATGAATGCCCAGCTACATACATAGGACAAACATCTCAATATTTAAAAAATAGACTGTACCAAGTACGACTGCAAAACAAAAAAGACCGACTGATAAAACACTAACAAAACATTGCATACAATACAAACATGAATTTGACATGGAAAACACTAAAATTCTCTCCAACAATAATAATAAAAAAAGAAATATATTGGAAATGATTCATATTAAAAAAGATAAATTATCTATCAATTTTAGGAAAAGACACAAAAACCTATCCCTTAGGTTTTTTTTTACAAAAACAATCTCCTGGAATTTCCAAAACAACAAACAGACTAAGACCCGGTTTTCCCACGGTTATAAACCTTGACCCATCACTAGTGTCCGTAACACGTGATGATGGTATTGTCACAGGTTAAACTAGATTAATTATTACTGGAATTCTGACTGAAAATTTTTTGTAAGTACTTTTCCTAAGTTATTTCCATACTTTACTCTTATGTCACATATTGTCTAAGTTTCAATAGTTGTGATTTAGTTTAATATTGATCGTTCTACAACAATAGTTTAAAATAAATTAAATGTGCTATATACACCATACTTTTTAGTTTATTTATATAGTTTATTTTAAAAATTTTATTTTGAAAATATTTATTTGAAGTTCATATTTTATGTTGTTTCTATTTTTTTTTTTTGTATTAAGAACTTTGTACAGACCCTGAAAAAGGCAACAAATTTGCCGAAACGTCGGTAGAAATTTAAAAAGAGTTCTTTTGTATGACCGAACCTCAACATCCAATTTACAACATTATGTTAAAACAAATTTTTGTAATTCAGAAAAAATATAATATAATAATCATAATCAAATTCAATTTGATACAAACTTCTTGCATACCACATTTTGAATCTTTTTATATTAATAAATTGCTTCTTTAATCAAACGCAAAAAAGATAAGTGATTTTTGTTTCATTTTCTTTTATAATGTTGGGGGGTGGGGGGAATTAGTGGACAAAAACAAAAAGGTAATTCAATTAAAATTTTATCCAAATCCACTTTACTATCAGCAATCCTCTTGCAACGATACAAAACTTTGGACAATCGCAAAAAAATCGTAGTGAATGGGCAGATGTTTTTAATAAAAAGATAATAAAGTATGTGAGGGCTGAACTAGTTTCTTTTAAATACAAAGTGATACTATATAAATAAATATTTCAGAAATAATAAACTTACCAGATTTCATATATGTCACAATCCAAATATCATCGCTCCTTAAATCAAAATTGTATAATATATCGGCAATTTTTTCATATTTTTCTGGTATTATCCATTTCTTTGGCCCTACTGATACTAAGTTTGTCAGTTTACCTTTAAAGTGTTCTTTTATAAATTCATCTTGTTTACCATCAACAGGTTTTATTTCATATGGGAACATTTCTCTTTTTCTTATCTCCATCTAAAATTTTGTGAATTAAAATATACTTATTGAAAATTTTCAACACAAAAGACTAGCTAATGTCAAATAAAAGTGTTAAATTTTCAATAACCGATAAGAAATTTATAATAATATTGAACATTTTAATGAAGAATAACCTTTAAGTGTTAATGATGGCAAAAAGAAATATTTGTTAACAAAACCAAATTGTTCAATATGAAATAAATAAAACTATGAATACACAGCAAATGAAACAATTTAACTACTATCGCTGTTCTTATCTTCAATCTAGCAGAATGATAACAAATAATAGTACATTTTGATTTATGACTAACAGCATTAAATCAGTTTCATTATACAAAATTTTTCTTCTTGGATATTCAACATTAAATAAAAACAAAAAAAATTATGAAACACTTACACGTCTCTCTCTTAATGCAGTTTACAAAATTATAAAAGACAAATTTTCATCGAACTTATAATTTTTACTAAATGTTCACTTGTCGTCAACAAATTATGGCTTTGTGGTTGTTACATTGTCACCGAAGGAGAGTAAAACGAAATCGTCTTTTTTTTGGGTGCATCCCATCAATCAGCCTCAGAGGAAGTTGGAATTGTTTTGCACACTCTTTGACGACCTGAGGAATGACGAAGATCAATTTTTCAACTATTTCTGGATGTCTATTACATTCTTTGACGAAACATCAAGAGTTTTGTCCCATAGCACAGGCCTACTTTGCACACAGGTTATCAAAACTTCAGCATTAAATACACCCATTTTAATAATACTGATATATGTCTAATACTATATAGGGAAGGTAAGCTATTTCAACCGCTTATATTAGATTTTGGTGAACAGTAGAAAAGGTTATTTTAAAGGGCGCCAAAAAGAATGTAGCTGCCGTACGTCACAAAACCGCACAATATGAAAGTATACATTAAATCAGTGATGGCGAACCTTTTGAGCTCGGTGTGTCAAAATTTTGAAAAATAGAAATATAATAAAGTTAGTTTCACACTCACACAGAGTGTGAAAACTAAGTTTGCTCTGTGCAAATCTGTGTTGTCACACTGTCTGAAAAACGCATCCTGAAGATGGGCGAACGCCCGAAACCGGTCGATGACCACAAAATGAAGCAGGCTACCACGGAAAATGTCTCTGATGACTTTTTTGGTGCTGAAGTTTGTCTGCTAAATCTTCTATTTCGGGTTTATACTTGGTACATTTCAAGGCCAAGCAAGCGCCACTGACTTCATCTGTTAACCGATTCCGTTTGTTTGTCTTAATATTATTTAATGCTGAGAACAAGGTCTCACAAAAATATGTGGATGAAAAAATTGTTAGCAAAACAACTAAAGGAGATCTCGAGGAGCGGTCAATAAAATGTATACTTTTTTTTAAATCTTTTCCAACGTTTCGACAAATTCATTGTCTTCTTCAGGGATAAAATTTAAAAAAATGTTCATCGGTATTTATAATTTCCATGCAACAAACTAAACACAAAATATGTAGTAAACAGAGAGAGTTGCTCACTGTATGAGCTACATCATCAGAAAAAAATGATTTTTTTGAATTATGAAATTTTTTATCTTTGAAGATGCGTGTCACCAAAAATGAGCTCGCGTGTCAGCACTGACACGCGTGTCATAGGTTCGCCATCACTGCATTAAATCATGCAGGCCAGTGAGTCAACGGCGCCGTCTATTTCAGTAGCACCGAACGGCTGATATACGGCACTGCAACAGCGTTTTGCCCTCACCGTACAATTTGAAAGGTCTCATGCTTGTCTTCACTCCACTAAAAAAATCCGGTTGTACGGTGAAAACCGTATAGTGTGAAGCGAGCTTTATATATTAATCTGAAACAGCACTTTATAAGTAAACATAACCCCCCACTCCTTTCCGATAAACTGCCTTAAATGAATTTTCCCAGAAAATCAACATTAACTTATATCCAATATACAGAAATACTTCATCCGATTGTTGGCTCAGCCAGAACACATAAAAGATACCACATTAGATTTGATATACTTCTATTCTTTTCAGCATAGTTCCACAAAAAAATTGTCTCGCCTGGAATTGCAACAAATTTAGAAGACCTTTTAATTTCTTAAGCTCTCTAGACATCAAACAGATTAAACTTCCTCCTAAATATTCATTATAAATCTCCAGATTGGAGCAAGTAATTTTCTGCGCTAAAACCTGGTGTGAAACACTCACCCATCTTTCTCAAACTCCAGTTCTCAAAATTACAATTGACAAATTTTATAGCTAGTGTATTAAATTTAATGAAATTCGTCGAAAACTGAAAAACCTGTTCAGTAAAAGCGCACAAATTTACTTGAAACTCGGAATTTTGGCCATCTATTTTGTTCTAATTAATTTTGTTTGGATACTCTAGAATTGTATAATCAACCATAACAGCATTTTAGAGAAAAACATACCACCAATCCCCTAAAATTGCCCTTAAATGGATTTTTCCAGAGAAACGTTTTTAAAAAAAATTGTACATCTTTATTATTGTATATTATACACATTTAATGTTATTTTGATGAAGGATTTGTATAGTAAACTGAAACAGCACTTTAGAGGAAAAACCTAACCTCCCCACCTCTCCTCCAAAACTGCCCTTAAACGAATTTTCTTGGAGAAATGTTTCAAATAAAAAGTTGTAGCTCTTTGTATGTATAGTTGATATGCCAAGTTTTGAGAAAATCGTCGGTGCTATTTTTGAGAATCGCAAAAAAGTAAAAACAAAAAAACTAGTAAATGGTACTTCCGGTTGAGGAAGTTTGACAGATGACCCACTGCCGGATCTCATTGTGATATCTAAACGGAATATTCAGTTTGAACTTTCTACGATTTTTTTTGTTTTTGAGCTATGCTGTTCACATACACACAAATACCATTTTTCTAAAAACCACTGTTTTGAGGCTCAGGGGACCTCAAAACGGATATTTCCGGTGAAAACTCAATATTGGAAATTTGACATGATTACAATACTTTCTCTTACTAGGATAAAGAGAAAGTAAAAATATATTCTATTACATAATTGTTTAAAGTTTCTTTCTTTTAACCTTGAATGAATTATTTTCATAATTTCGCTCGAAAACAGCACCAACGCTTTTCTTTAAACTTCCGGTATTGTCTACACACATAAATACCTAACACTTTTATTAGAACCATTTTTCCGGGAAAATGAAATTTTTATAGCGTTATGGCTTCTGCTAAAGTACAATTTCAATATAATATATGGTTTTACCCACCTGTCTAATATTAATACACATTGAAAGTATTGATGGAAATCAAAATTTGAAGAAATTCAGTTAACCGAAGTGCGAATTAATAGAACACGTTTCTGAGATTTTCTTGGAATTTTTCTCGGAAAACGAGTATAACGATTTCCTGTAAACTTGGTATGCTAACTTCACCGATCAAAACGTATTAATATAATTTCATACATTTTTCAAAAAAAAAAAAAAAAAAATTGTTTTGGATAGTTGTGCGGAATTTGTGGCGTTAATTTCAAATTTTATATGTATTAGATTCAGTGTTTTTAGAGCGCTCTAATGGGCCAAAATAACCGTCACTTCTATAACTGACAAGATTAGCAGTGTGTAGTGGTACTTATCCCCCACCACCTCTATTTATAATAGGACAAGTAAAATTGGAGTTCAAAGGAAATTTATAATTTTATATAATAATTGAATTTAAAGGAGCCAGAGTAAGTTGTATTTCACACACCAGATTTTGTTATTTACTTATCTAACAAAAGCCAGAATCTTTGAAACAATATTAAATTGCTACCGTTCACTAATAAACGCAATAGACATGAGTGAGCTCCAGTCTGCGACGTCATTCCTGGGGTTATCACTAGTTTAAATTTATTACTAGGATTAATATAGGATTATTACCTCTTTTGTTTTCTTGTAGTATTCTGAGTAAGTGAAGATGTGTTTACATTAGGGTGTTGCTATATTGTGCTATGTCATGTTACTGTTTTAATTGGGTCTAGTTAAGGTTAAATTAATACAATGAATATGAATGGTGTGTAAGGTTGAATGTAATAGAGTTTTGAAAACATAAATTTGTTACAAAGTATAGATAATATTTAATTATATTTTATGAATTAAATATTATATCCTAATTTTATAATTTGTTTTTCTTTTTCTAATAAAATAATTACGTTTGTAAATATAAATTGTATTTCTCTTATTTTATATTTAGCTTCATGCAAGTTGGATGATGTTAACCACTTGTTATTTTCTTGCCAATTTTTATTAATATACAAAGCTTCTTACTCTATTTTTGTTGCGGTTTCATTTTCTATATAATTATGTTAGTAAAATAATAGTATGATAAATAAATATATATATTAATATAACATAAGTAACAACTTTAATTTATTTGACTGAATTATTCACTATAATTTACAAACTAGAAATAGTTATTTAAATCTAAAAAATAGTATTTACGTATTAGAACGATTGTTAATGTGAGATTCAGTGTCGGCTGGTATGTTTACCTACACTGCGGCACTACAGCACATCCCCATGAAAAAAGAAAACACTGTAATTTGTTTGAATAACTAAATAATCACAACTCATATGTATAATGAAATCTGAAAAACACTTGGAGTTTCTGGGTTTGAGACCGCATCAGTAGTTTGCTAGAAACCCGATGTTACACCCATATTGCAGTGAGAGCCTCTTCAGGGTCCGTTACACAGCTTCAAAGAAATAGAGCAACGAGGGTTGTAACGATCATGAAGAGAGGTACATTGCAATTTGGGCGAAACGACGGTTTTTTAGTAAACCACTGACGCGGTCTCAACCTGGGAATTCAAGTGTTTTTCATGAAAATTGCCGCGGAAAGTTAAAAGATCATAATAAAACTCTTTAATAGTTCCGGCGCCAATGACCAATGATAATGTTGACACAGCTTCAATTTAAATAAAGGTAAATCATATGAGTTGACCTTGATTTCACATTTATAATGGAATTATTAGATTTCACTACCGAATACAATGTCTGAATAATCTCTTTCGATAAGTTACAGCTTGATTAGTCGTGGATATTCGTGTGCACTTATCACTACACAAAGTAAATGAATCCAGCACTTCTCAATGAAAAGTGATTTTAAAAAGCAGACTTTTTTTAACGCTTATTTAAATTTATTTACTAACAAATCGATTACTTTTTTGGTTAGAAAAAAGTGAATTATATTAATAATTTTTGTAAATGCAGTAACCCAAAAAGTTTTCACCGGCCGCCATTGTCAAGTATTTATTTCATCGTAGATAAGTAAAATAATGGCCATCTGACGTCCTCTGCCAGTTTAAATAAAAGTACAAGGACACTGAATGCCAATAAAAATTACACTCATTGAACATAAGATACATGTTTACAACCTAATTATAGAATATGTAACAATTTTAATGCAATAAAATAAAAATAAAAACTATTAAAACAAAACAAAAAAACTTTTAAAACTCTGGAAACTTAATATCAGTCTTTGCCAAATTTTCTTTAAACCATTTCTCTGCCATTAATTTAATTTCATCGTCAACTTCCTTATTTCCACCAACTTTTCCTGAAATAAGTTACACTTATAAGAAAATATGATAAATTAAAATATAGAAAACAATTAAATGAATGAATAAATAAGATTTCATAACATTTACCTCTAGGAATAAACCCTTGCGCTTCTAGATCAAGAATTCCCTTTGTTTTCCAAATATTTGTAACTGTTACATTTTTACAGTCTCATCACTTTATCATGTGTCTTTGTTTACAAATTTAGCAACTTTTCTAATATTAACTGGCATATCCTATTTATAAAGCAATTACAATATAAAAAAATCAATACAAAAAATTAATAACTTTCTTAATATCATATAATGATATGTATTATATATGTATATAAAATTAGGATATAATATTTAATTCATAAAATATAATTAAATATTATCTATACTTTGTAACACATTTATGTTTTCAAAACTCTATTACATTCAACCTTACACACCATTCATATTCATTGTATTAATTTAACCTTAACTACACCCAATTTAAACAGTAACATGACATAGCACAATATAGCAACACCCTAATGTAAACACATCTTCACTTACTCAGAATACTACAAGAAAACAAAAGAGGTAATAATCCTATATTAATCCTAGTAATAAATTTAAACTAGTGATAACCCCAGGAATGACGTCGCAGACTGGAGCTCACTTATGTCAATTGCATTTATTAGTGAACGGTAGCAATTTAATATAGTTTCAAAGATTCTGGCTTTTGTTAGATAAGTAAATAACAAAATCTGGTGTGTGAAATACAACTTACTCTGGCTCCTTTAAATTCAATTATATATAAAATTATAAATTTCCTTTGACATATATATATAATATATATAATATGTCCAAAATTTCAATTAACAAATTAGATCTCATTAATGCTTTATTTTATTTACAAAAAATTTACAAAGCTCCAGGTGTGTAAGCTTTAGCAGCTGTAACCTCCTAAAGGTAAATATATACATTGTTTAAAGCCAAATTATATAAATGATTTGGGAAAAATTTTAAAAAACCCAAGCTATATGCGGCCAATTCTTTATAGTACAGCGCTCCTGAGCCTGAGCACAACCCCCAAGTCACAGTCCCCAATTACTCTGCGAAGTTGATTAGTGCTTAAATTGCACCTGTCAAAAAATTTCTCTGTGGCAACTCTGATATATTTTTCAACATAGTCGATGTTTGTGGAACTGTGGAAATCTAGGATTCGGGTACACTTGGGTGAGGAAGTTACTAATCTCAGGAACTTATTTTGCATCACCAGGAACGAGGCAACACTGGATCGACATGCCAAGCTCCACGAAGAACAGGCACATAATAACATTGGTCTAACCATTGTTTTGTAAAGCAAAAGCTTATACTCTTGAGAGAGCCTAGACTCCCTACAAAACAAGGGAAATAACACTCTGTTTAATATCGGGTCTACAAAACAGGGGGTGGACTGTATGTATTGTCTCCTGGCGTAACCAGGAGTTCCAAAGGGGGGTCTCGACAAGTCTGTATAATATGAGAAAAAGGTTGTGAGCACTCACCTTGCAAATCTTCTAAGCTGGCACGTACGGGGCAGCGTATACCTGTTCAAACAGAGCAAATAGATCGATCTACAAGTCAGAATGAACCTTAAATATACCTGTTGCCCTGGAAGAAGCTGCAGGCAGGCGTCCTTGAGGTAATCCCAGATGAAATATAATGTACTACAAATGAGTTTAACTGTAATAGCTAACACTGAATTTGGAGGGTCAACAAATTCCACTAAAATTGACTGGGTGCTTATCTAAGCCGGGTGTCGGAATAAAACTCTACTCAATCACAGCGGGTCCGACATACAAAACAAAACTTATCAGCGGGTTGTTACTCTTAAAACAGAACTACATTCACTGGGTGATAGTACGAATAGCACTTATCTAAACGGGTGTAACATTCAAAACTGAGGAGTTCCCGCTTGGCGGCGCGGAGAGCCGGCGCGCCGTAAAGTGGCGCAGCCGAACGGGGAAGTTCGTAAACATACCGCCCACCTTAAAAGCAATAGCTTTTAACAATACGGGTACTATGGATTAAGCGAGGGGTTCAAAGGAAGCGGGAGAGGGAGCGTAAATCCCTCTGCTGCGGGAGTGGTGAAAAGGGAAAAGGGATGGGATAGGGAAACGAGAGCCGGGAAGAGCAACGCTCATTCCGCGGTAGGTAAGGGAATAAGGCGGCGCACTGGACGGGTGATAACACCGCTGCCAGTACGGACCGAGGCGACTCGGGAAACGTGATCGGGACCAGAGTGCAAGGCTACAATACGGCCAACGGGCCAATCGAGTGGAGCAGTGTTGGCGCATCGCACGTACACCACATCACCCACCACGGCATCAGAGCCAGGGCGGCACCACTTCATCCGCTGGAGCATGGAGTTTAAGTACTCTCGCGACCAGCGCTTCCAAAATGTCTGGGCTGTACGGCGCAGTACTTGCCAGCGATGGCGAACAGAGACTTCAGCGGGAATAGGGACCTCGGGCAGACAAAGCAATGAGGAGCCAATGAGAAAGTGTCCAGGGGTGAGGTATCCTGCGGACTCATTAGGGTCCGAGGCTATAGGAATTAGAGGCCGGCTGTTTAATACCGCTTCAATGCGGGCAAAGAGTGTGAAATATTCCTCTGCAGAATATGGGCGTTCGCCAGCGAGGCGCACAAGCAGGGTTTTGACTGACTTAACTCCGGCTTCCCAGAGTCCACCAAAGTGCGGTGCATACGGGGGGTTAAACTGCCAGGAAACGGCACGGTTACTCAGATGAGAGTCAATGACCGCTGAGGAGTCGCGTAGGAAATCATAAAGGGAGCGCAATTCTTTCGCTGCACCCACGAAGTTACGCCCACAGTCCGAATAAATACAATTCGGCAAGCCACGCCGAGCTATAAAGCGGTCGAAAGCGGCTAAAAAACAGTCCGTGGACATTGCAGAGGCAAATTCTAAATGCAGGGCCTTGGTGGCCGAGCACACGAATAAACATAAGTAGCCTTTCGTGGTTACATAAGAGCGAAGTGATGCACTGCGCGTCGGAAATGGACCTGCAAAATCCACACCAACGTGAGCAAACGGACGGGCGGCTGTAACTCGGTGCGCGGGTAAAGGAGCCATGACCGGTTGATAAGAATGAGCCCTGAAACGATGACAGGTCATGCAGCGATAAATACACTTGCGAAGTAAACACCTCAGAGAAAGAATCCAGTACCTTTCGCGTATAGCTGGGAGCACGGTATTAGAACCAGAGTGCAGGTGTAAGATATGATAATGCGTACAAATGAGCATCGATAAATGGGCCTGCTTTGGCAACAGCAGCGGGTGTTTCGAGCGAAACGGCAAAGAAGACTGCTGGAGTCTTCCGCCCACCCTGACGAGTCCAGATTCGTCAAGGAAAGGGTTTAGGGTAGCCAAAGAGGGGGGCGCAGGTAACGAAGTGCGGAGC
Source organism: Triatoma infestans (assembly GCA_011037195.1). Classification (NCBI taxonomy): domain Eukaryota; kingdom Metazoa; phylum Arthropoda; class Insecta; order Hemiptera; family Reduviidae; genus Triatoma; species Triatoma infestans. The sequence continues at coordinate 134,990 of JAAEAF010014845.1, forward strand.
GCGTGTAGTAAATCAGTAAAGTAGTGAGCCTGGGTTAGGCGAACTAGGGTGAGCTCCGACTGCATGAGCTCGTCAGTGGTCAATGGGACGCGGAGAGGCCCGCGATCATGAAAATCGAGTCGAGTAATGCGAGTGAACCGAAGGATCCAGGCGAAAACTCGCTTAAGTAGGGTGAAAGAACTGAATCTACGTAGGGATTCCAGCAATGTGTCTGGGGAGGGGTCGATGACGCTCGCACGGTGCAGGGTAGCTATTAAATTAGTAGCTTCAGTAACAGAGGTAGGTTCAGGGTGCGTTACTGCAAACGGAGGGGGCCAGAACGCCTTGGATAAGGTCAAAAAAGAGGGGCCATGGAGCCACAAGGCCTGGGTTTCCTTCTTAGTGAAATTAGCGGGGGGTATTGCCCGAGTAGCTAAATCAGCAGGGTTCTGTGAAGTGGGCACGTAAGCCCAGTGAGAGTCTGGCACCAATTCCTGAACCAGAGACACTCGGTTGGCCACAAAGGTATGTAGACAATGAGGGGGGGTGTGAAGCCAGTGAAGGACATCACGGGAGTCCGAGTAAAATCGGGGACGACTGGACACACCAGAGAGGGCGGAAACGCCTGAGGCAACATATAGCCTGGTGAGTAAGACCGCAGCACACAATTCGAGTCTAGGAATTGACAGAGTTTTGAGAGGGGCAACGCGCGATTTAGCTATCCATAAGGTGGGGTAGACATGAGCGTCTTGGCGAAAAATTAAGTAAATAGAAGCGGCATAGGCCTGGGCCGACGCATCGCAAAATCCAACCACCTCAATAGGGAAGGACGCTGAGTGAGGTACATAACGGGGAATGCAAATGTCAGTCACTAAAGGTAACTGGCGGATAATGGTTAGCGCGTTGCCAAGTAACGGCTCGTACAGGGGTTCATCCCAGGGCAACTGGGCGACCCATAGCTGTTGCAATAAAATTTTTAAAGTGGAGGTTACAGGTGCCAGGTAACCTAGCGGGTCAAACACTCGCGCAATGTACGATAAAATGGAACGTTTAGTGAGATCGCCATAAAAGGGGCATAGAGAAAATCTTAACACGTCCGAGTTAGGGTCCCATAGGATGCCCAAAATTGGAAAGGCGTGTTCGCCGGAGTCAAATGGAATGGCACAACACTCGGGTTGATTTCGCCACTTGGCCAATAAAGCAGGAGAATTTGAGGCCCATTTCTTGAGTCTAAACCCGCCCTTGATGAGTAGCTCTTCGAGCTGCTGGCGAAGTAACAAAGCTGTAGGGGCGTCCGGGGCTCCGGTAATCACATCATCGACGTAGGTGCATGTTTTAATGGCATTGGAAGCTAAGGGGTACGTTCCCCCATGGTCTTGAACGAGCTGTAACAAAACACGTTGGGCCAAAAAGGCGGATGGCGTTAAGCCATATGTTACGGTATTTAATTCCATTTCCTTGACCTCGCCTTTGGGGTCGGGGCGACACATAATGTGCTGGTGACATCGGTCTTGCGGGCGTATAAGAACCTGGCGGTACATTTTTTCAATGTCAGCCGTGAGGGCAATAGGGTTAAGCCTAAAAGAGAGTAGTATCGAACAAATGTCGCGCTGGAGCTTTGGGCCAGGTAGTAGGCGCTCGTTGAGTGACAGATAATTAATGTCCTTGGCGGAGGCGTTGAACACCACTCGCACACGCGCGGAGTCGGAGGGGCCCTTGGTCACCACATGATGAGGAATAATGTAGTCCACGAAAGTGTCAGCCTCAGTCATATGGTTCAACCGTAGGTATTCCTGCATAAATTTAGAATATTCTGTATGAAGTGTGGGTTTACTCCGTAACCGGCGCTCCAAATTATTTAGTGAGGCCCGTGGAGGAATGGCGTTAACGGCTAACGGGGGGCTTCCCTGCTTGAAGGGAAGTGCGACTATGTAACGACCCTCAGCGTCACGGGAGTGAGTTTCAAGGAAGTGTTGTTCCACCCAGGCATCGGCAGGGTCAACATTACGATTATAGGGGACCTCTTCGATCTCCCAGAACTTCTGGAGTTGGCCAGCCAGATCGCAGGAAACATGGAGAGAAGTTAGGCGCATGTCAGGTTGCGCGGAGGCAAGGGCGCCTAGTATGACAATTCCGAAGTGAGTGGGAATGGCGGATAGGCCCTCCATATTCTGCACCGGGTCGCCTTGACATAACAGAAGTGGGAAGACTTCAGCTCCTAGGAGCATGTCCACGGGAGCGGGAGTTCCAAAATGCGGGTCCGCTAGAGGTAAGTGCGAGTACCGTTGAAGTAGCGACTGAGGTATAGAATGCGTGGGTAAGGAAGCTGCTATAGAAGGCAGCACTAACGCGTGTACAGGGAGTTTAAAAGTCTTAACGCGTGACTGAAGAGTGCAATTAATGAGTCCGGAGGCGGAAACCGGCGCGTTGCCAACCCCGGTGACCTGAGCGCGTGTAGCGGCAGTGTGCAGTCCTAAAAAGGCCACACATGACTGGGATATAGCAGAAATCTGTGAACCCGGGTCCAAGACAGCTCGGATAACGTGTGAATTTCCCCAAGCGTCGGAGATGCTGGCGTTGAGGGTGCCCAACAATACCTGCGGCATACCAGTGTCATTGGCACTGAAAAAGCATGCCTGCTCGGGTTCTGCTGGTTTTACAGTGGGGGAAGGCGCTGCGGGTAGTGGAGCCTCAGGGGCTGAAGGGCGTTGAGAAGTGGGTGTGGGTTCGGAGTGCAGCAGGGTGTTATGCCGGTTAGACTGGCACACACGGCATAAAAATCGGGACTGACACTGAGAGCGTAAATGATTGCCTAGACAGTTGAAACAACGCCTTTTAATACGAAGAAAGTCATATTTGCGGTCCAGAGATAAATTGGCAAACTGAGGGCAGACAGACAATACGTGTGGTGCGCGACATAAAATACAAACACTTGGAGGTGATTTGGAACGGCTCTCCGTACGGGGTTTCACTTGAGTAGGGTTTGAGTTGAGCATAAAAATGCTACGCGAGGGTGTTTTAACTTCTTTAGCAAACTGGGAACTACGAGTAGAGGGTGTAGGGTGAGGAGACAGTTCCATGGTTTGCACCTGCTGAACTACAAAGTCAATAAGGTTTTGGAATGTGGGTATTCCTGAAGTGGCCATTCGATCTTCGAACTTACGGGTAATGTCTGCATTTAAATTTCGAAGCGCTAGGGAGAATAATAAAAAATCAGTTAAATCGTCCAAATTCATGGCCTTAAGGGCACTAACTGAGCTCCTATGTGTGTTAAGGAAGTCCTTCAAATGGGACAGAGAAGATGAGGATTGTTTTTTAAAGAGGTCGAGTTTTGAAAAATACATGGAAGCTATTCTACGTGGATTGGCATACCGAGATATCAGAGCTTGGTATGCTACCTGATAATTTTCGCCAGTTAATGGTAAGCCAGAAATGACAGAGGCGGCTTCGCCTTTCAGAGCGGTTTTAAGATATTGGAAACGCTGGGTGTCATTAATGCCTGGAGCTTGGTGTATCAATGACGTAAATAACGAGAAGAATTCCGGCCAAGCTTGTACATTTCCGTCAAACTGGGGGATCCGGATTTTCTCCAGCGGGTTGAAATGGCTAGTGGAAGCGCCTTGAGGTGTTGAAACAGTGGCCGAAGGAGGCGCAGGCTCTTGCTTTTTAAGAGCTAAGTAGAGACATTCGATTTGGATTGTCAAATCACGAAATGAGTTCCGAACTTGGCGCGTTTCGATTTGATCCTCCTTCTTTAAGACGACATTGAGGTCTAATAATTTCGACTGAACAATCTTAAATTCCTGAGCGAGCGGTTCCAACCGGGAGACATATGCTTGAAGAGCTGTTAGTTGTGAAATATCAAAATCTTTGACGATTTGGTATATGGATGACGCATCAGCGAAAATGTCCTCCCGCTCCGCCACCAAACGCTGAGCCGACTGCAGTACTTGGGAGTAATCGCGGGACGATTCGCTTTTGACCGATACTTGTTCCTTAGGCATTCTGGAAGGGTTAGGATGAATGAGGGTTGAACAATGCGAGGAACGAATGGAGTTGAATTAGCAAATTCAATTCGAGTCAGAATGGAAATTGATTTGAACTGGGGAATTTTAAATAGAAATCATAAACTGTAGCGGTATCCAAATACACTTTTAAAATTGAAGAGTTGCAGCTGAAAATAAAATAAAATTAAACTACGAAGTGTTAATGTGCGAGGAGCAAATTCCTTCAACACAAGTACCGGAGAAGTTAATAATTTAAACGGTGCTACTTTAATAATTCGGGAGTTAAAGAACAATCAAAAGTCAACCACTTAATATTGTTCTCAATTAGAATAAAATAAATAGTTCAAAGAAATTAACTGTAATTAAATTACGTAAAAATAATCCGCAATAGTGAACAGAATAAGGAAACAAAATGAGTTTAAAATGTCCAGCTGTTTATAGACGATAAAGTTTTAATAAGATTAAGGGGGATTTAAACGTGTTTACGGAAATTACCAATTGGTAAACAAGAGAATATATCTGTTGGTAAACAAACGAGTAGGTGTGCGCTCGACCTGCGCTCGTGTGTGAGACGTGGGAATTAACGTGTATGAGTTGTTAGCAAAGCTCACTAGATAGCAGTGTAGGAGGTTGAAATTTGAAGTTCGCGGCTTTTTTATGGAGATCGTACCAACGCGCCCAAAGTTGAGAGCGGCTTCAAAAATCAAACCAGTGAAGAATAATTGAATTTGTACTTTACACCCTCTTCTACTTTGCACACAGGAAATCAACAAATAACTCTATTTTTAGACCAAGCCAATACAAACTTGTACTCAACTTTGCAAGATTTGTCGTTTTTAAGACTTTACAATTTACTTATGAATAAAACTTTAATTATGTGAATTTCGAATTTCTGGATTGAAATTTGAAAATTAATGAATAGAATTGTTGAGAATGACAATAGGGTAATTACTCAAATTGTTTCGAGTAAATTTAATTGAAATTACTTCCTTTTCAATAAATTTGGGTATAATTTAATTTAAATTGGGTTCAAAATTTGCAAAATTAGACTTCTGGGATTTTCGTATTCTACAAAATTATACAAAACCGTACGAAATTCGGTTCGGTATGACCATTTATGTTTAATATCGGGTCTACAAAACAGGGGGTGGACTGTATGTATTGTCTCCTGGCGTAACCAGGAGTTCCAAAGGGGGGTCTCGACAAGTCTGTATAATATGAGAAAACGGTTGTGAGCACTCACCTTGCAAATCTTCTAAGCTGGCACGTACTGGGCAGCGTATACCTGTTCAAACAGAGCAAATAGATCGATCTACAAGTCAGAATGAACCTTAAATATACCTGTTGCCCTGGAAGAAGCTGCAGGCAGGCGTCCTTGAGGTAATCCCAGATGAAATATAATGTACTACAAATGAGTTTAACTGTAATAGCTAACACTGAATTTGGAGGGTCAACAAATTCCACTAAAATTAACTGGGTGCTTATCTAAGCCGGGTGTCGGAATAAAACTCTACTCAATCACAGCGGGTCCGACATACAAAACAAAACTTATCAGCGGGTTGTTACTCTTAAAACAGAACTACATTCACTGGGTGATAGTACGAATAGCACTTATCTAACCGGGTGTAACATTCAAAACTGAGGAGTTCCCGCTTGGCGGCGCGGAGAGCCGGCGCGCCGTAAAGTGGCGCAGCCGAACGGGGAAGTTCGTAAACACACTCGTATGGCCGCCTTTCCACCTGTTGATTTTGTCTCATATGTAGTTAGCAAAGGTGAGCCTTCCGAACTAACCAACTAGGAGTGGTTCTTTACAACCGATCTTACTTTAGAAACAACCATATTTATTTTCAATTTTGATTCCTATGCAATGAAATAAAAGTATGTGTTACTTATATACTACCTAATAGATTAAGCTAACTATTTAATGAAAAAAAATAAAATAAAGAGAACGAAACAAATAATAATAATAATAATAATAATAATAATAATAATAATAATGTTAATCATAAAGTTCATTTTATTATAATATAGTTAAATTTACACATTTTTTCTAATTATATATTTAACAAAAATTATATATAATAAAAACTATTTATTATATATTGTAAATGAAATATTTAAGTGCAATGATTTTTAACTGCAATATTAAAATAAACAAACAAAAAATGTGCAATTTAAGGGAATTTAATTCTAGAAAATTACTCAAAAAGAATAAAGAAAAATGGAATTATTATTTTATTTATATACTATTCACATATAGAACAGAAATTATAACTAATTATAACGAATTTTAAGTATATATATATAAATATATATATTTAATTAATTTCAATTTTTTCTATTAATTTATCTTCTTTTGTACTTTGAGTTGCAAAGTGCTTTCTCTTTGTTGGTTAAGTAATAATGGGGTTCCATGCAAATAAATAAGATACTATTTATCGAATATAAATGGCACGAATGATTTACCATAACTTTTACGGTCCGTCTTTAGATGGAAGTTTATGGTTTTTAAGGAATCACCTCTACGCTCTGCACAGAGCTGTAAGATGAAAAGAAAGACCACTATTTATCTAGTAGCAGTTGTCTAGCTGGCAATGAAACCAGGTTGTATGTGGAAAAGCATAAGCATTTTTCTCCTTCAAACCATTTTTCTAAAGCTAAGCATATTCAAAATTTCACACAATTATGTATCACATTCCTCTTGCAAATGAAATTGTTTGTGAGTTAGAAATGTATAAGTGTTTTTGAGTTAGAAAAAAACTTGGAAGTTTACAAATGGCTACAACAGTAAGCCACGTTTCACTACTAATTTGACCCGAAAGCTTTACATAGCTCGGCAGTTTATAATAATTTTTTTTTTCAAATTATTATTTATATACATAAAAAATAAATATATATATATATAAATAAATTTAATTAACATAATAAAGAGAGTATTTTGTAGTTAAATTATTACCACTTTTTATTTTTAATTTAATTATTTATTAATTATTTTTATTGATGGTCAGATAAGAGCTCTTGTTGGGGGCCTTTACACTGTCAATAATAATGATTTTATTATATAAAAAAAATTATTTTTTTTCTTTCATATTTAGGTAAAATTTAGAACTTTAAGAAACCCTTTGTTCGCCGGCCTAACATAAGAAGCATATCTAGGCACTGGATGGAGAATTTAAAGAGAATAGGGGTTACTCCATCCGCCCGTGTTTAAAAGAAGTCTGATCACCAGTTCATTCTCTTTCAAATGCCATACGAACAATCATCAACGTTCAAGATCCATCTTCTCTTCTCACACCGCCTCTCAGCCAATCGGTGCTTAACATTTTCATTCAATATAAACAGTGTTTAGATAGATTTCAATCTAAATAGTCCGAGTGTTTTAATAGGCGGTTACTTTAAGAGTGAATGCTATTTCCTTCCATAAAGCATATGTCTTGCCCGCTGGATTTGCCCTTACATCGGATCTCGGTTTGGAATGTACCAATTATCTTCCTTCTTTCCTTCTCGGGGCCAACAAATTTTTGCGTATCGCTTTTAAATTGAAATTTAACCTTACATAATTTATGGTAACATTCTGCACGAGCAATAATCTTGCGGCGTTTACTCATAAAATGTTCATTTTCCTGCATTTCCTATATCACCTTTGCTGGAAGGAGACCTAGTGAAAATAATTTACAATCTTTCTTACCATTCTCTTTTGCTCCTCTTCTTGTTGTTTAGGCCTATATCCAAATTAATTGAATTCACAATAAATTGTAGAATCTTTTTTTTTTATGTTGGCTTCTGCCATAAATAAATTTTAAGAAAAAGTGAAATTTTTTTTACGGTCTTCTCGACCGTTCTTAATATAATGGATGAGGATAGTGGAGGACATGCTAATTTTCCAAAAATAAAATGTTAGGTTTTATGTTTTGAAGTTTTACATTTATTATCTTTATGGTAAGTAAAACAAAAAAAAATTTATAAATTAATCTATATGTATGGTAGGTATTTTGGTTCTCTTTTACCTTCCGTTTTTTGTTTATTCGATTTTGTCTTTCTAAAATAACGCTTTGTATTTTTATGTTGTAGGCGTTTATAAAGATCTTTGTCGAAACGTTGGCAAAAATATAAGTTTTTTATTTTTGAAGACCGAATCTCACTAACCTCATCTATCATATATTTTTAGTACAGCTAGCTGACTTAGATAGCAGCATCTTTCAGAAATTTTATAGTTACAAAATTAGCCACTAGATGCCAAAATTTACATAGATTAATCACTACTTTTTTTAAATGTTTCTACTATACATATGTATGTTTTGAAAGTCCCATTTAGGAATACCAGAAAATTTGCTTTTGTAGACTGTTACAATTGACCCATTTAAAGATAAACATTTAGTAATGTAACATTTACAAATATTAGTACTAGCTGTATTCAACAAGGTATTACTGCCGCTTTTTAATATCTTACAATTTGGTATTAAAATAAATTGACAGCTCCAAGATTTTTATTTTTCTACTATCCAGAAGTGTTGTAATCTAGTGGCCTTTTTTTTTTGTATTTGTTAGATTATATCGTCATTGTTCTTTTCAGAAATTTTCCTGTAAACGATAAAAGCTCCTGACGTTGACGAACATGTTATCCTGATTCTTAACTTTGTATTTTTATCTGACTCATTTTTTTAAGAATTTCTTATTAATGTGCTCATCCACTTAATTAAATTTGTATTCACATTAATTTTTTGGAGTTACTCTTTCTGGCAGATACTCTCTAATTTTCTTTTAGTGTATTTGAAATTTGGCTCACTATTATAAATTATTAAAGTACATTGATTTATTTAGTACATTACCTATTACTATTATTACTTATTATTATTTTTTAAGATATCATAAAAAGTGACATTTATAATTTTAATATTGGTTTTTATATTCTACTTTAGTTAGTTTTCATAAATTTCACTCTTACTTTTCTCTCTCTCCTACTTTTGATAATGTTATATTATCATATTTCTATATAATTTTATGAACGCATATTAAAACATGTCCTATGGATGGAATTTTGATAAGATGAATGAGGAAGTTTTCCAGGAAGTCCTCCAGAATGGGAGGCCCCAGGTTGAGCTGGTCCCACTCGAGGGGAAAGCAGGGGCTGAGGCAGTAGTTGCCACTACTATGGCTCTTATTCTGAAGCATGTAGACAGTCTATGCCCGCGAGAGCCACCTGGCGGGGCAAGCGACCAGTCTATTGGTGGACATCCCACATAGCTAACCTGCGTAAACTCTGCATCCAAAAGAGAAGAAGAGCCCAGCGAGCACGACGGCGACCGGAAGCGGCTAGTCGCTCTCTGGAATATAAACAAGCGAAAAAGGAACTACGCAGGGCAATAGCCAGAAGTAAGAATCGCTGTTGGGATTTCTTGAAGGATGAGGTGGACTCGGATCCGTGGGGTAAGGGGTACAAGATTGTTATGCAAACGATAGCGGGATTCAAGAAACAATCGGTATCCGGACTATGGATAACATACTGAGAAACTTGTTCCCTTCCCACCCTCCTAGGACAGTTAGACTTTTTGAAAAGGTGGAGATCCTAGCCCTATTTACGATTGAAGATCTGGAGGAAGCTATGCGAACACTAAAAAATAGGAAGGCCCCTGGTCCGGATGGCATTCCCAATGAAATTCTTAAAGGGGACTTGCTCCCCTCATCCTTTCGACCACTCTGCATGCTGGACACTGCAGGTAAATTGTATGAAAAACTTCTTAGGAGGAGGCTAGTTGATTGCGTGCGTGATGCGGGGGATTTATCACCGAATCAGTATGGCTTTAGAGCTGGCCGATCTACCTTAAATGCAGTGGAGGAAGTGGTGAGAGCAGTTAAAAGAGCCGGGGATCACAATCAACATTCACGAAGGATAGTTCTTCTAGTCACGCTCGATGTGAAGAATGCATTTAACTATGATAATGTTATATTATCATAGCTGGGAAGATGCCCTTCGAGCGCTGGAAGAGGACTTTAAGGTCCCGAGGTACTTGTTGAGGATCATTAGTGATTATTTTAGTAACCGAACTATTATGTTCCAAACAGATGAAGGGGTTAGATCCATGAATGTGTCCGTTGTGGTGGCACAAGGATCGATCTTAGGACCGGATATATGGAATATTAAGTACGACGGATTGCTCCGATTGACGTTACCAGAGGAGACGATGCTGGTTGGTTATGCGGATGATGTGGCAGCTCTAATATCTGCGCGTGATATTAATAAAGCCCAAATGAAGTTAAACCAGGTCATGCGGCAGGTAAACCAGTGGATGACTACACATGGTTTAACCCTGGCGCTGGCAAAGACGGAGATTGTAATGCTCACCAAAAAACGAATAGATGTGTGCATCCCATGGAAGTTCGGGGAGGAGACAATAGTTTCTACGGAGGCTATTAAATACCTGGGAGTGACGATTGACGTGAAGCTAACCTTTGGTAAGCATATTCAGAGGGCCGCGGAAAAAGCGACTATAAGCGTGGGTAGGTTAAGTAGGCTGATGAGCAACGTCGGGGGACCTAGGGCCCGTACCCGCAAAGTTTTGATGAGTGTTGCACACTCAATATTGCTGTATGGGGCAGAAGTTTGGGCGGACGCCCTTAACAGAAAAACATACAGAAAAAGACTGGCGCGGGTGCAGAGGCTCGGTGCTCTCCGGATAGCCTCTGCATACCGAACTGTTTCGGAGCCAGCTATATTGGTAATTGCAGGAGTCATTCCCATTAAACTTCTCACCTGCGAAAGGAAGAGAATCTTAGGGAGAAGGAGGGAAGTGGACAAAGCAGCAGTCGCTCGAGAGGAGCGGCTACGTACTATGTCGGAATGGCAGACTGCATGGCTAGAGGAGACTAGAGGAAGGTGGACCGCGGAGTTAATCTCGGAGGTGAATAGCTGGACCAGGAGGTCTTTCGGTGAGGAAGATTACTATCTCACCCAGTTCCTCACTGGGCACGGCTACTTCCGAGATTATCTGAGGAAAATGGGCAAGAGGCCAGGAGGGAACTGCCCCCATTGTACAGGGGTGAGAGACAATGCCCATCACACCTTTTTTGAGTGTGAAAGGTGGGGTCGTCTCAGAAGGGATTTGGAGGGGAGCGTCGGCCTGTGGGCTCCTGACCGATTCCAAAGTATAGTTCTCACAAGCAGAGCGAATTGGAGAGCGGTAAGTACATTTGCTAGAGAAGTCTTAATATGTAAAAAAAGGGAGTTGGATGAGGAGGATGCGAATCCCTAATTAGGGTCAGGTTGGGGGGCCTAGCCTGATGTAATACTGCACAAGTGAATCCAGGCTAGGTCCGGTGATGAAGGGAGAGTGTTTTAGCCGGTAGGCCATTTAGTTGGGAGTCCGGCACTTTGTGCGTAAAAAGCATTTCACCTCCTCTTAAAAAAAAAAAAAAAATGAACGCATATTTCCATATTCTTTGGAAACTGCCAACTCCTTGTTCTAAACATTAAAAATACTAGCAGTTTAGGTCTCTTATCTTTTAATCAGAATCAAAGTTCTTGTTCACATAACTACCCTATAATGCATTCGCAACATTTTTCTTCGTTTTAAGTATACAGCCATTTATCTTTTGCGGATTATAAAAATATAACAGTTTTTGCTATTTACTTTGTTTATTTCAATTGACTTTTCAGTAGATCATTTGTTAATTTTCTTTATTATTGTAATGCTAAAATCCAACTAATAGATTCAGTTAGCGTTCTGGCCATATAAATTTTTAATAAAACCATATTTACGAGTGAAAATTGTTATTAGCAAGGACATGTATTTTTTACACATTAAAATATCTGTGGATCTCTCATTGTAAATCTTACATCTTTGAGGTCGTTTGAGGCAGAAAGAATTTCTAATGAATGTTGTTCTGTGTGTGGGGGGGGGGGGTAGTGAGCAAAATAAGTCGAAACGAAGATTTAAACTTTACATATCCCATATAGGATCATCGAATTTCGTCTGTGTTTGCCCTATACTAAAAGAATTTCGTCTATTATATTTTGGTAAAGACAGAGTATGCTTTAATGAGTTTCTGGAGTATCTTAATGGCAAAGATTGGTGGGCATTAATTAATTACAGAAAAAACTAACCTGGTAATACAGATACGATTGATTCAGGAATTCAATTATTTATGAACCTAATTACTAAGTATGTATTTATATTTAAGTATAGATATATGTGAGATTTTGTATTTGTTAATCTAGGTATAGAAGCTTTTGATTTATTTGTTTTCTCTGACGGCTGATGCCTTTTGTTTATTTTTATTTATTAGGTTAATAGTATATTATTGATATGAATTTATTATGAACATTACTTATATCTTCTCTTCTTTTTGGAACATATTCTCTCTTTATCCTTTTTTTTGGATTATTTTATATATATATTCACATTTTTTGTATTTGGAGGCATACATTTTTTTTATACTTATAAGAACATTAATTATTGATTTGCTTAATGACAACTTCCCGGACGGTCTATGTGTCCATGAGGCAGTTGGTGGATTTATATATAAATTCTGCATTTTGTAAACTGAAATTTTTTTTAATAAACCATTATTATTATTATTATTATGATTGGAACATCGATGTTGTATAGATCCAAGCCTAAAGATAGATGGAACAGAATGCATGCCAAAAGGAATTGGCTGGAGAATGCGAACATATTGGCTTAAAAGTAAATGTCAAGCACACGAATTACATGGCCATTAATTGTGAAGAAGATATTGAAATACAAGAAATTCTTAAAGAAGTGGTTGAAATATTTATTTACATATGATATGAAGTGCCCTCACGCGTTGGTTTTGTGGCTAGTGCACTCGCCATTCGTGCGAGAATTCAGGGTTCGATTCCCGTGAGGGCAAACTCGTTGTTGATCCAGCATCGTGATAAAAAGTGGGAAGCTACAGAGAGTAGCGCCCTAGGTAGTGAAGGCCGGAACTAAACGGCGTGGGAACTGCGGCGTGCTTACCTCATGGCCGCCATTTAAATCGCCGTCTGGCAAGCCATGTCCTTCATGGGCTATTGCGCCATAGGGTTTTAGGGTTATATGATATGAAGTAGGTAAGTACTAAAGGATGAGATGAAATAATAAGGAATGTAGTCTTGAATTGGTATGCCTTTTTAAAAAATAAGTTTCATTTTAAATCGGATTAAAGAAGAAAGTGTGGATAACTACAGTACTTCGCACTTAGGATATCAATCTTTGGCTACCAATGAAAATTTTGATTAGAAAGTTCCGCAAGACAGGAGATCTATGGAAAGGTTTATGATCAATGTTATTAAGAATGATAGGAAAAGGAATATTTGGAGAAGGGAGAAAACAGGCTGCCGGATAGGTTCACTGCATTCATAAATGAAAATGGAAATGGGAAGGACAAAATAATTATGTATCATTAATTTCTGTATTTATGGATGATCTACACTATTTTAATTTAGTTGGTGTTTTCCTTTTCAGACGCAAATAAAGGTTATTATTATTAATATTGTAAACTGGAAGAAAATCAGTTTTTATTGCTTAATGATTAAGTTTACATTAAAATAGAGCTCAAAACAAATTTAATATATAAGTTGATATAATTTATAATACCAACAAATTCCCTTCTTTAAAAAAGCTTAATAATATAAATCTTAAAACTCTGGAAACTTAATATCAGTCTTTGCTAAATTCTCTTTAAACCATTTCTCTGCTTTTAATTTAATTCCATCATCAAATTCCTTATTTCCACCAACTTTACCTGCAATATTATTGAATAATTATAAAACAACAATTAATTTTTATTTAAAGTTGAAATCAATTATAAAAATAAAAGTATAAAATGAATATGGAATTTACCTCTACGAAAAAAGTGTTGCGCTTTTGGATTAACCATTCCATTTACAAACATTATATTTGTAACTGTTACGTTTTTACGAAAATTATCAATATGTAAATGATCAGCAAGTTTCTTCACTTCATCGTCCGTCATTTGTTTGTTTAAAAATTTCGCAACTTTTCTAATACTACCTGGGAAATCCTGAAGGAATAACATATTGCATAAGTGACAATTAATATCCTTAATAAGTTAATTTTCTAAGTATTCAACTTTGTGTGCTTGATAAGTTTCTCTCCAAGCTGGATTAATCCAAACACCCTCAAATAATATTGACTTTTTCAATTCAACCGATTAAGCAAGCTATATTCTTCCCTGTCTAATGGACGTATAACAAGGCTGATGTTCCTCGAAGATCGTTTCTAGCGCTTTCATAATTACAATTTACAACCAACATTCTTACTTTTAAATACTTTTGGTCTTGCTACTGAAGCAGACTACCTTTGAAAAGTAGCGAACCAAATGTGCAGAATTTGTTCTAAAGTATTTTCTGGCGAGTAATTTTATATTATGTATGAAGTTGAATTACCTCAGGAATAATATGGTTGAAAATAGCGACAGGGCTTTCTGTGGCTTATGTTACCGAATATAATATACCATCGTCTACATTTTTTGTCCCTGCAGCACTTTTCTTTTCTCATTTTTGTAAAGAGATAATAATGAAGAAGAATGAATAACGAGATTACAGTATTAAAAATAACAGTTTTTTTTTTTTTAATGCGCGTCAACATCTATGGTCATTGGCGCCCGGAGCCTTCTCACTGCACTGCCGGCCTCAAGACAGTGTTCTCTCGTTACAGACAACACTGTCCATCACCGGATAGTGAGCTGTAAAGATTCCTACATAGAAAAAAAACTAAGGGCAATTCAGCTGGACTCGAACCGGGGTCCTCCGCATGGTCACAAATCATTGCGAATAAACTGACTTTAGAACAGAAATTAATTAATAATGATTTAACTAAATTTAGAACAGAACTTCTCCAGCAAGACTGCAGTGCCAATAAAATGATTAAGTTAATGGTGCATAGGATCAAATGGCTGTTAACATTCTGCTAACAGTAAGTACATATTTCAAAAAATTATGCTCTTTAAGCAAAATGCTCGATCAAGCACTTTTTGGAGCTAAAGAGTGCATAAGCAAGGAAAAAGGTTTCTGAAGGAGTAACCCTGAGCCATAATGATTACAGAATTTCTTAAAGTTAAGAAATCAACTTAGCTCAACAGACTTAGCTCGAAAATACTAGCTATCCGTGATATTAAATCACATATTCCTCTTTAGCGTTTCTTTCGTCAATTTTGGTTTCCTGTATACTTCAAATTTCTTTGTCTAATTTGAGGATTTTTAAATCTGCCAAAGCTAAAAACGATAACTTCGCAGTACAGGCATAATGTAATGTATGCCTCCAACTTTAACTATTCCACAAAAAATCTCCAAAAGAATGTGAGACCAGAAGCCAAAAGTTTAGTGTTAGCTAGTATTAGTATTAGCCTGTATTAGCTAGTATTGTCAAAAAGTTATTTAATGCCAGTCAACATTGTCATATTTTTACATTTCGTCATCACCTAGCAATAGGCAAATTAGGTTACTTTGATCGGTAACAAAAAATTCATGATAATTCTACTTTTAAATATTTAATCTTTAGTAATTATAAGATAACTTACCCGAATTAAATCCTCATAGAACAGAAATAAAAAATTAGGATGATGCCTGTTGGCCCATCCTTCTTTAACATGTTCCCAATATGGGGCACTTAGAACTGAAAAATAAATATAATGTAATATTGTCACAATGAATTATCGTAGTATCTTTTTATAATTGTATTGTGGACTTTAGTAAATCATTTGATACTGCAAGAATATGTCGGATATGTCAGGGAAATCCGTTCTCCTCAGATTTATTTAATTTATAAAGAAATGTTCAAGAAACGGAGTGGAAGAATTCCGGTCTTAATATTAACAGAAAGCAGCTGAACAACTTATAATTAGCGTATAATGTAGTCCTTATTGTTAAGTCGGACACTGAATTAAGAGTAATGTTATTTAACATTGAATATTTGCTAAGTTGAATATTTGGGCAGGGGTATGTGTCATTTCATCACTGATCTATCACTGAATCAAACATAGCCTCCTAACAAAACAATAATAAAATCCCTCAATACTGCCCAACGAACAATGAACACGATTTTTGGGCATTAGAAAGTTACATAAAATAAAAAAAATGGAGATTTGAGAATGAAAATCGTATTTACGTGGCTATACAGGACAATATCAGGACTGAGGTCGACTTGAAATGACAAAAGGGCCGGTCATAATACAACCAAGTTGGAAAATAACAATTGAATGATACCCTACTTTTTCGACCAGGAAAAGAGTCCAAGTTGGCCTATAGGGAAAGACAATTTTATTGGTTGTTTTAGGGCAGCAGTACGACATTGGACAGAAAGATGTGGATTAACTTGGGGGGGGGCTTGTGCCTTGAGAACGTTGAGATTGAAATTTCAGTCTTAATGTTCTCAACGTATACTCCTTCTCCTCCTGAATAATGGCACCAATGACATCCGAAACGTAGAGCAAGAAAGAATTCTTTTTTCTTTAAAAAAACTCCTCTAGCCATTGCCGTATAAACACTTCATTATAATTTTAAGGCTTAATGATATGAAAACTATTTCTATAATTACATTTATATTAAAAAAACTTAAGATAAATAATAAAAATTATTTAAATAGATAAATTTATTTGCTTTCTGAAATGCAACTTTCAAAACTTTCAATCTTTTGTTATAAATTTATTAATGATATTCATTTAATTATGTAATTTTATATTATTGTGTAATTTCCCAGCGCGTTGCTGCTACTATTGAGCTAATCTCAATGATTATTTTTATTAATGTTATGCTAAAGATTATTATTATTATTATTAACGTTATATATTATAACATTTCTAAACTATTGTTTCATTAAATTGTTTAAACTTACCCAAATTTTTTTCAAAAAGATCCCAAAAATTTTGGAAATCACCTTGAAAGTCATATGCTTTCAAAAATTTACAATGATGATAATATGAGACGGCCACATCAAATGGATTTCTGGCCACATATATAACTTTACAAGTTTGAATTAAAGATGGTGGCAATAAACTAGGCGGTAGATGTGTTTTAAAATGTCTTCTTTTCATGGTTTTCGCAGTTTCATAGACTGTAATAAAACAGGCAATTTATATAAATCAAAATATACAAATATTCAAAAGAATTCTTAATTGAATGGTTAAGTGCTGATGGCGAATTGAACAATCAATTAGAAAAATTTATTGATTTTTTGCAGCCAAGGTAATCGATTCTTGTAATCTATGAATCCTCCTCTCTCACTAGACCCATTAACCTTTTTTTTCATATTTTTGTATTGTCTACGACTTTCTCACTCAGTTGCAGAAAGAACGTGAAACCCGTGAACCAGGAGTTCTTATATCTATACACTTTACATTGATGACTAGGTTTTTTTGTGTCCTAGAAACACAAAGCTTTGTGTTATATGAAAACTGGAAGAGGAATGTAATAAATGGGGCCAAGCAAAAAAATTACTTGGACATCCCCATACATTGTTAGTACTGTTTTTTTTATTGCTGCTAAAAAGAGGAATTATTGCAACTGTTTTATAATGTTGGTACTGGAAGATAACCTTCCATGGTGGTCCTCAAGGTGAAAGAGGACTGATCTTTGTTCAACGTGTACAGAAACCTGCTCTATTTTTTATATTTATAAAAAATTTAGGTACAATCCACAATGGTGCCTCCGACCCATTCTGTTTTTTTTTTTTTTTTTTTTTTGAAGTAACATTAATCGGCTTAACACCGCGCACAGACAGATCTATTTATAAAAACCATATGTTTTGACTCAGGGGACCACAGAACATGTATTTCCGATGAAAACTCAATTTTAAAAATCTGAAACGATTGCAATACTTCATCTTTAAATCAGTAAGAGGAAAAAAATATTAATTACTTTAATATAATATAGACAAATACTACACATACAAATATATACTTTTTTTTTATGAGAAGTATTTGTTGGTTGGCTGATCGGCCGAAGGGTATCATAAGAAAAGGAGCCGCTTTTATAAAGAAAAGGAGCCGCTTTAGCCGTAATCGGGCTTTGAAGCTACAAGCAATTTTGTAACCTACCTAGGCTATCCACATTTTTAATTTCTTCTAGAACTTTAGGATCGTTTCCGTTTAATTCTGCCACTTCTTTTAAAATTTTATCATCCCAAAGAGAATTGAACCTGAAAAGAATTATTTACGACTATATTCTTATAATTTAGAAATAATCAAGTTTATAGTTCCACTTAAAGTTGGTTTTCCACATCTTTCAAGATCTATCTCTATACGTCTAAATTTTTGTAATAATTATTCTTTTGTATTTACAATTTTTCTCAACTGTGCTCATAAGATTATGTCCAATATAATCTACGCCAGACTCCTGCCTCATGTCGAAAGAGAATTAGGAAAATATCAATGTGGGTTCAGGAAAAACAAGTCCACAACCGACCAGATATTCTCTTTAAGAATGATTTTGGAAAAGGGCAGAGAATATAACCTTCAGACCCACCACCTCTTTGTGGACTTCAAGTCGGCCTATGACAGTGTCAAGCGGGAAGAGCTCTATAAAGCGTTATTGGAAATTAGTATTCCCCCAAAGTTGGTCCGCTTAGTCCGAATGACAATGGAAGATTCGCGTTGTTATGTGCGCTTACAGGGAAGCTATCCCCTGAGTTTTGTGTGAATAAAGGCTTAAGGCAAGGAGATGCATTATCATGCTTACTCTTTAACTTAGCACTAGAAAAGATAGTGAGGGACGCGAACATACAGATAAGCGGCACAATTTTCCACAAGTCCGTTCAGATCTTGGCGTACGCTGACGACGTGGATATCGTAGGCAGAACTTTTGATGATATGAAGAATGCTTGACTAGAGCTGCCAAGAGAGTAGGACTCGTGGTAAACGAGCAAAAAACAAAATATATCCATGCGGGAGGAGATGCTGGGCGCGCAGGATATGTATCGATAGGTGATTTTAAGTTTGAAAGAGTAGACGCTTTCACCTATTTAGGGTCCCTTGTCACTAGGGATAACGAAGTGACCCTAGAATTCAAAAGGAGATTGATGCTGGCAAATAGGTGCCATTTTGGGCTTAATCGCCACATCAAAAGCAAACTGGTATCGAGGTGCACAAAAGTACTCCTATACAAAACTCTTCTTCGTCCTGTCCTCACATACGGATCCGAGACGTGGGTCTTCACCGAATCCGACGAGAAAGCGCTGTTAGCCTTCGAGCGGAAAATCCTTCGTAGGATATTTGGTCCACTAAAAGAAGGTACAGTCTGGCGACGGCGGACAAATCGGGAGGTGATGCAACTGTACCAGGAGCCAGATGTAATGAGATTATTAAGCTGGGCAGGACACGTTGTTAGGATGGACAGTTCCGAAATTCCTAAAAAAGTTATGGAGGAAAGACTGGATCGCGTAAGAAGAGTTGGACGCCCAAGGCTACGATGGGCTGATGGTGTGAGGGAGGATGCCAGAAGCATGCTTGGCGTCAGGAATTGGAAGGCTGCCGCAATGAATCGGGATGACTGGCGGAAGAGCATCGAGGAGGCCAAGGCTCATTAGTGGGCTGTAGCGCCAGTAATGAAGAAGTATTTACAATTTTATTAATGCATTGTGGTTTCTCATTGAGTTGAGATTAAAGCTTTGATAAAGATTGGAAATTCTGTCGAAACGTTGGCATAATTGAATGTTTCTTTCTTGACCGTTATTGTACCGTCAATATTGCATTTTTTGTACTATTGTAATTGTACTTGTCATTAAGTTTTATGGGAAATCCCGAAGAACTGGAAAAAAAAAAATAATTTTGGACGAAAAATGTTTGTCAGATCATTGTAAAAACAGAAATAGCTAGTTTGAGCTTCTTGCTTTTTTATTCGTTTTTTGAAGTAAGATTATAATTATTTTCATTTTATATTTAATACCATATTTTTTTTTTGTTTTTTAATTTCTGACTTTAAAAATTGTACAACAGTAACTTTTTCTTTTAAAACCTAACCTATGACGGGACAGTCCATAAAAGAGCAAGGCAAAGCCAGCTGGCAAATATTTGGGGACATGTGAGCAGAACCGCAATTCCCTTGCCGTTTAGTTCGGACCTTGTTACCTGGGAGCGCTACCGACTGTAGCTTCCCATTTTTTCTTTTTCTCACAATGCTGGGTCCAACATCGACTTTGTCCTCTTGGGAATTACATTAAAAGAATATTTGAAATATCTTAGATAAAAATTTTATAAC
Source organism: Triatoma infestans (assembly GCA_011037195.1). Lineage (NCBI taxonomy): Eukaryota > Metazoa > Arthropoda > Insecta > Hemiptera > Reduviidae > Triatoma > Triatoma infestans. Next base: position 155,189 of record JAAEAF010014845.1, read on the forward strand.
AAATTTCATTGCCAAGTTTTTCGCAAACTAAACAGAAAAGGTCTTTGTAAATTGAAATGAAACTTTTACAAATCTGTAATCAATTATTTTTCACTCAAAGCTCTTTGAAAATATTTTTTATTAATAAATAGTAAACCGTCCAATTTTTCCTGGCTATTATATTATGTAAGTACACATTTTAAAGGACTCGTAATCTGCTGTAACCGTTTTCCTCCATAATTTAAAAAGAACATGAAATGAATAATTGTGTGAGTATAGTCTAAATATTTTTAAGAATCTAAGTTTTCTGGCCAGTATCTTCATTAGTATGATATTAATGTAAATGTTAAGATGAAATGCTTGGTTTGTGAAAAAATACTTACTCAAAAAATGGACATCTATCAAACAATAGTGTTTTAGATGAAGCTTCATAGTCTAGATTGTTGTTTACCATCCAAACTAGTTCTTGCGTCAATGTAGTGCCTATGAAATAAATAATTATTTTTTTAAACTTGTTTGAATAACAATAATGTTAATTAATATCAATAAGAAAATTAGCCTGTCCATTTCCAAATATTTTTGTTTTTTTTTCTAGGGAGTATTCATCAGAAGACCTATATTGCCGCAATTTTTCACAGTGGTAAGTGATAAATTTTCATCACTTTGAAAATTGATTCCCTATGTGATTATATAGTGACTGAAACAATTATCTACACATTAATTAGTAATATTTAATAATTAGCTTGTCCTAGCACCCAATGAAATGAGTTTTACACTGACCATTATAATAATAGTTATATATTTAGTGTAGTACAGTGAGTGTAGTTTGTTTTTATTAATGCTATTTCAATAAAATAAAAAAAAACGATAAACTGAAAAAAAAAAGCGTCGATAAGATGTACCAATCTAGAGTGCACTGCGGAAATGTTCATAAGCTAATTCTAGCTGAGGGGGCTTCCACCAACAGACATCCAGCACTTAGTCACAAATGGTCCCATTTTATTCCTCACCCTTCTCCCTTCACAAAATCAATTATTCTAGAGTTCTGCAGAATTCAAATGAATATTTGTGGTTCGTTTTCATATCCGCTCTGCAGGATGAACGAATGGTTAGCATTCTGATTAGTGGGCGAATCTGAGAAAGATTAAATGAAAAAGTTTCGTCTCAAAGCAAATCAATAAAGAAAGCAAAACATAACTCTGTGTGTGTGTGTGTGTGTGTGGTATTTTATCCGTCGTAGCATACATATTCATTTGATTCCTTACCGGTTTCGGATTTTCATCCATCGTCATAGTAAATTCACTAAGTTCGTGCAGTGAGTTCACTTCAACGTAATGTTTCCAAAACCAACAAGTGTGAGTGTAATAGAAAGATTGCGTTGAAGTGAACTCTCTACAGGAACTTAGTGAATTTGCTCGGACAATGGATGGAAATCCGAAACTGGTCAGGCTCCAAATGAATATGCATGCTACGACGGATAAAATAGCAGATGTTATCCAGAAAGGCGGATCCATCCACATATTCAATAGCTCAATGTGAACTGTGTGATTGAATCAATATTTTGTATATTTTGTATATTTTGATAAAAACTTCCTTTTATCCTTGATAATGGATGGCCAATTCTACCATTAAACGTCTAGCAATCTAATATAATGGAGATAATGCTATAGGTGCACTATTCAGAGATCGAATAATTTCAAGTGTGGGGCATATAGAAGCTAGACTGCTCCATTATATCCTCTTCCTGGCATAAGGGACACAATGGTGAGCACAGTGTATTGAGAAGGCTCTGGGGAGCACAAATAGCAGATTATTGTGTCTTAGGCCTCTCAAAAAAAGTTAACCACTTTCGAATCATTAAAGAAATTATTGCTCTTCCTTTATTTTCCAAAAATGCTTTATAATAAAATTTGTAAATTTGTATAAAATTGTAATTCGAAAACTGTAGAAAAGTATATAAATTTTTCAGATCACACTTGTATTGGTTCAATATGACATTTTGCAGCTTCTAAAAGTGTAAAAGGAGCTCCGAATGCTTGCTGTAAGTAAATATTATAAAAAGCAACAAACTTGCCTGATTTTGGAAATGTCATGATCCAAATATCATCGTTTTTTAAATCAAAATTGAAATATTTTTCTGCATGCTCTGCATACTTTACTGGATATAGCCTCTTCTCTGGTCCAACTTGTACAAAACCTGACTTTTTACCTTTAAAATATTTTTTGAGTTCTTCATCAAGTTTTCCATCGACCTGTTTTACTTCATATGGGAACATTTTTTTTTTTTTATTTCCTCACTAAAAATTTAATTATATTTAAAATTATACTACACACACACACACACAAAATCAGTCACGGAATTTAAAAGTAAATGAATACAACTTATAACTTTGATTATATTATGAAAAGAAAGAAAATTCACTAACCAGCAGAATAGATTACAGGAATCAAATTTTATTAAAAAGTGCTGACGCAATCCTACAAGATATGTGAAAAAACTGCTAAATAAATATTTGTCAAGTAACACTAATATTATACACATAAAGCAGTAAATAATGCGTATAATTGAAATGTTATCTATTTTCATATTTTTTGGTTATGTAATCAAGATAAATGATTTCTAAGTTGTAACCAAGTACGCGCATAAGGCGCTGCAGGGCCCGAGAAAAAAGGAGTGGGGCGAAAGGCGAGTGAGAGTCTGACCGTCTCCCACTCCAGGAGTGGAGTATGATAAGCTCAAGTGGCCACATCTATCGAAAAAGCTCACTAAAACCTTTGCCGGCGAAATTGTGAAACAGTTTTCCGTTTTCCGTTATACAAGGCCTTTTCGGACATTTAATAACTTTCCGAGTTTCGTATTTCTCTCTTTGTGTATATATATCTGTATGTATATTTTATCATATAATATTTTCTTTTGTAAAGGTATACCTTCCTTATTATTTTTATTATCTTTTGGATTGGAAAATATATGTATTATCGAACTTGCCTGTACATTTTTCATTGCCTGTTAGACTGCCTGAATGAAGAAAAGCTTGTCTTTACTGGTACGTAGTTTCTTTATCTTTCTCTTTATCTCTTCTGATTTTTAATAATTTTTATTATTTGATTTTGTTTTATTTAAATCACTGGCTGAAAAGCCTGGCGCCCAACTATCTGAATATCTGAGAAATTTTCTAAATAACCTGGGAATGGTATTAAGTGGCGAACCAACGTGGGGCCAGATAATACATTTTTGGTATAATAGTAAATCAGGCATTATAATAAAGCAGGCATGTATAAATTTTAATAATTATTCTTAATTTTACATGTATAATACATTATTAAAAGCGTATTACGATTTATTAAGAAAATTTATTTTATAAATAAGTTCTACTTTATTAGAAATATTTAGAAGTTAGTTTATTGGAATAAACAATAAGAAGTTAAAGTACGCTAGTTATCAGAGTACGTATATGAGTTCACATGATTAAGTGTAGTTATTGAAAACATCGTATTGTTTACTATTCACTGGTTTATTGTGAATTCTCGTAAATCTTTCTTTCTTCAAAGAAGAAAATAACTGCAATTTTTATTACATTTAATTTTAATAAGTTAAATTGAAATACTTTTTTACTATATGATAAATGATATTTAACTATTTCTTCCTTTTCTGTTAGTATCGTGAATTGTAATTTCATTTAATTTTGAATAGCTACACTATAAGTTTGATGAAATCATTTACAATAAAATAAATAAATTTCTTTTGATGATTTTTTTTTGTACATAACTGTTTATAGTAATTACTTAGATATCTATTTAATTTTTTTGTATAGTGAAAATTACCTATTATTATTTGAAAACTGAAGTTTTCTAGCGATCTATTATCTTATTAATCTGAATGCATTTTTTTGTTATGTTTTCTATTTCTATTTCTTCTTAATTACAAGTATTAGATTTTATTTTATAAGTTACATTTATTTTTCTTTCTCTATTACTTACAATTTTATTTGTTCTTCATATACAAATAGAACTTAAAATTTATTTTCTATACCTAATTACTTCAAATAAGGCTTGCTTAATTTTCATCTCATATTTATTATTTCATTTCTTACAGAGATATTACTTTATAATATTTCTCGATACTATCTGTAATTTATTTTCTGTTCTCTTTTCTTTTAATAATTTCAAAGGTATTCTATCTATTTTTTTCATGTTATCTATTTTACGTTTTGTACATACTGCGGATTGTATAAGCTCCCTAATAATTTTCTATGCCTGACGGCAAATTATCCCACGAGCTACCGCCCAAACTTCAATGGATATACGAATTGAACAAAGTTGAAATATTAGAAATATTACAGAGATATTCGCTCCCAATTGACGGTAACGTTGCGAGTCTCAGAGAACGTCTGAGGAATTTCTTTGTAAATAGTCCAGTGCTGTGGACGGTCTCTTCAGACGTAGACATGACAAAAGGTGACAAGGGGATAATATCCGACCCTCATACCTCCGGGGTCCCTTCCACCTTACCGGGGACAGTTCCGTTAACTTACAGTACCTCTCCACCTGTCCTAAGTCACCCTAATATGTTAGGTCCTAACTTTATATCTCCTTCCCCTTACCAAATGCCGTTTGCCGATCTTAAATTTGACGGATCGTCTACATGTAGTGCGGAAGATTTTCTAATAATTCTTGAGGAACGTCGTACAATATTTAATATTCCGGATGCTACTCTCATCTCATGGCTTCCTCTAATGTTCACTGGTACACCTTTATTATGGCCTGAACAAATCTGAGTGGACAAATTGGGAAGAATTTGAACGAAATTTCCGTAATACATTTTTCCCTTTTGATTACCAAGATCGACTGAAAAGAGAAATAGATCGTCGAACCCAGGGTGATCAAGAAGATATTTCTACATTTGTTATAAATCTTCGTACACTGATGAATCGTTTGACAAAACCACTTTCTTTAGCAGAACAATTAGAAAAGATTTATAAAAATCTGTTGCCTAAATATCAATTTCACATTCGGTTTGCGGAAGTCACTTCCATTGCCGATCTCCTTCACAAAGGGCAGGAGTGCGAACAACTTGAGGAAAGGTCTAAAACCTTTCGCCCTCCACCTCCTAAAGAAAAGTCCCTTTGCCCCGATACCGCATACAAAGGACTGGGGTCACCCAAGAAGTCTTTTAATAAATAAATAGACAAAAAAATAAAAATAATCAACTCACAACACAAAAAAAACAAAAATCAACACTCCGCCTCCTCATCCGGAGTTTCAGGCTTAGAGAGGCCAAACCATCCCGCACATTGGAGTCCTCTAGAAATAATTCGTCACCTAAGACAGAAAAGAAGGAACTTTCTAAAGATTCGTTACCGCCATCTTACCGTTGTTGGAATTGTCATGATCTAGGACATAAATACCCCAATTGCAAGAAGCCAAGAAAAACTTTATTTTGTTACCATTGTGGGAAACAAAAGGTTACTTTCAAAACTTGCCCGAATTGTTCACATCCGGGAAACGGATCGTGAGTCAAGGCTCTAGAGTCGACCATGGCTCGCGAAATGCAGACTCTACTACCTCCTCCATAACCTCAACCAGTTTTACTAGGAATCGTGGAGCTGGGTCTTCTTTCGATTCCCCAACTAAAATAGTATCTGTTCATACTTCTGGGCCTGCCCATTCTGATTCTCGATTCTTCTTAGAATTTAACTCATTAAACTTAACTTTTCTGGCTTTAGTGGATACGGGAGCAGCCCAATCGTATCTCAACGCGGCTACTGCGTATCGTCTTGAACAATTAGGTGCACTTATCTCAGCAGTGCGGCCTTACCCAGTTAGTATGGCAAATGGGATTAGGGAAACCGTTACCTCTACCACTACCTTACCGGTAACCCTTAAGGGAAGAATGGTTAATTTGCGCTTTGGAATATTACCCTCACTTCCAATACCTTGTATCTTGGGTCTTGATTCACTGGCAGCCATAGACATAGTACTTGATGTGGCTGGCCTACAGTGGTACTTCAAAGATATGCCTGACATTACCTATGACTTCCAAGCAGCTACGTTTGACATGATCGAGAATGGTCTAGCGGGACTCTGCCGGCTTACCACTAAAGAGGAAGCTCACCTCGATCATCTGTTAGAAACGGAATTAAAAGTAAAACAAAATAAATCGACAGGAATGACTACGTTAATAGAACACGTCATAAATGTTACCGACCATCCTCCAATAAAGCAAAGAGCGTATCAGGTCTCACCAAAAATTCAAGAAATTATCAACTCAGAAATAGACCGCATGCTCGAAAATGATATCATAGAACCTTCAAATAGTCCGTGGTCTAGTCCGATCGTAATGGTAAAGAAGCTCAATGGGAACTACCGATTTTGTGTAGACTACCGCCGTGTGAACAAAATAACAAAAAAAGATAACTACCCCCTTCCCCTGATGAATTCAATCCTTGATCAACTTAAATCCTGCCAATATCTAAGCAAGTTAGATCTGGCACATGCCTACCACCAAATACCTCTCTCTGTACCTAGCCGGGAAATAACTGCCTTTATTGCCTTAGGCAAGGGGTTATACCAATTTAAGAAAATGCCGTACGGTCTCTGCGGAGCTCCAGCAACATTTCAAAGGTTGTTAGACTCCCTTATTGGTCCCGATCTTTCCCCCCATGTATTTGCCTACCTAGATGACATTATCATCGCCACTAAGGATTTCCCGTCTCATCTACGATACCTTCGGAAGGTCATTAGACGACATCTGGATGCCGGTCTGCAATTGAATCTTGAAAAATGCGAATTTGGGTGCTATGAAATGGAATTTTTAGGTTTCCTTTTAAATGACAAAGGGTTACAAGTCAATCCGGTCAAAGTAGAACCCATAAAGAAGTATCCTTCACCCAAAAATTTGTCTGAGCTGCGTCGGTTCATTGGAATGGTGTCGTGGTACAGACGATTCATTCCTAATTTCTCTGATAAAATCAACCCCCTCACCAAACTGCTGCGGAAAGATCAGAAGTGGGTTTGGGATTCGGACCAAGAGGAAGCATTTAACTGCCTGAAGGAAAGTCTCACTCATGCTCCCATCTTGGCCAGACCAGATTTTGACTTACCTTTTACGCTACAAACAGACGCCAGCCAAGTAGGCGTTGGCGCAGTATTAAGTCAGGTGCAATCTGGGCAAGAGCGTGTGATTGCTTACGCCAGTAGAAGTCTCACGGCATGTGAACGCAAATACTCAGTGACGGAGAAAGAATGTTTGGCGGTTGTATGGGCCATCAAGAAATTTCGGCCTTATCTGGAAGGCTATGAATTCACGGTCGTCACTGATCATAACTGTTTACGCTATCTACATAACCTAAAAGACCCAACCGGTCGATTAGCCAGATGGGCGTTAGAACTTCAAGGATATAACTTTGAAGTTGTGTATCGTAAGGGAGCATATCATCATGTCCCTGATGCCTTATCTAGAATACCTAGGATTCAGTGTGCTTCCATTACAGAAAGTAAAGACCCCGGGAGATATGGTATGCCACTAAATTTGATCAAGTGAGGAAATGTCCATCTCTCTATCCTGACTGGAAAATTGACCAAGGAAAACTGTATTTCTATATTCCTGATGAAATAAAACGGTCCATAGGGGATACGGTGGACGCTTGGAAGCAAGTAGTACCTCCCTCTGAACGCCAGGAAGTTATCTCTGCCTCTCACGATAGGCCGGAGTCAGCACATTTAGGTATAGACAAAACGGTAGCCCGAATAAAGAACGTGTACTTCTGGCCTCGATTATATCAAGACGTGGCAGAATATGTGAAATCCTGCAAAATATGTCAAATGCATAAACCGGAGCAGCGTGCTCCAGTGGGAATTATGAACCACCTTCAACCACCACCTCGTCCTTGGCAAAGAGTTTGCTCCGACATTATTGGTCCTCTACCTCGTTCGAGCCAAAACAATTCCTACATCCTTGTCTTCCAAGATACCTTCTCCAAGTGGACGGAATTGATTCCTATAAGATCCGCTAATGCAGCTACGGATTGATTCCTATAAGATCCGCTAATAAAGTTTTTCAAGAAAGCTGTAATTTTTCGCTGGGGAACTCCGCTGATTCTACACACAGACAATGGAACTCCTTATATCCATCGCCTTATGTTAGAGTTATCCAAAGCTTTCGGTATTACCTATTCCCGCACTCCACCTTATTGGCCACAAGCTAACCCGGTGGAAAGAGTCAACCGGATAATAAAGACGATGATTTCGGCTTATGTGGGTTCCAATCATAAATCATGGGACACTTATTTATCTGAGTTTATGTTTGCCCTAAATACAAGCGTGCATTCTTCAATAGGTTGTACTCCCGCCTATCTGAATTTTGGGAGAGAGCTTATGCAACCGGGGTTAAATTACAATTTAGGAGCACTACCTGAAGAGTCGACGGAGGTACCACCAACGAAAGGATGGCAACAACACTTGGCGAAGCTTAAAGAGCTGAGAGTGATGGTCGAAGAAAACCTGATGCGAGCCCAAACTAAACAGGCGCATTACTATAACCTGCGAAGAAGACGAACTTCGTTCAAAGTAGGTGGGAAGGTCTGGAAACGCAGCCACCCTCTCTCTGATGCGCAGCGTCACTTTTCTGCCAAGCTGGCACCGAAATATGAAGGGCCCTATCTCATCCACAAGGTGATTTCTAGTAATGTTTATGAGCTGGCGACGCTAGAAGGCAAGCCTGTTGGTCGCTGCCACGTCGCCCATCTCAAGGCCTATCAAGACTAAGGCTCGGAGGTCCATCGCCCCGAAGGAAGGGTGGACTGTAACCAAGTACGCGCATAAGGCGCTGCAGGGCCCGAGAATTAAGGAGTGGGGCGAAAGGCGAGTGAGAGTCTGACCGTCTCCCACTCCAGTAGTGGAGTATGATAAGCTCAAGTGGCCACAACTATCGTAAAAGCTCACTAAAACCTTGGCCGGCGAAATTGTGAAACAGTTTTCCGTTTTCCGTTATACAAGGCCTTTTCGGACATTTAATAACTTTCCGAGTTTCGTATTTCTCTCTTTGTGTATATATATCTGTATGTATGTTTTATCATATAATATTTTCTTTTGTAAAGGTATACCTTCCTTATTATTTTCATTATCTTTTGGATTGGAAAATATATGTATTATCGAACTTGCCTGTACATTTTTC